>JXTB01000028.1:1022363-1066792 GCA_002914805.1 Parasponia andersonii
TTGTGAATTGGAATTAGTGAATAATTGAGTATAGAATCCATGAGTTTAAGAATTGGATCAAAATCCCATGTAGTTTAGAATCTGTACCTATTTTACAAAACCTGCGCAGAAACAAATATTTAGCACAAATTAGAGGTAATTCTTGCTTTTGTGCATATGTCTACAAAAGTGCTTTAAATTAGGGAATTTAATGAAACTCTAAGTGTATAATGATGATCAAATCCCATAATAAATGTACACAATTAGACGTTCATCAATCTAGTGGCGCCGTCCAACCATGAGCTCGAGGAAGCCATGAGGCTTGTGGCCGAGGAGTACGTCAAGCTCCACAAGGAAGAAAACGCCGCCCCCAAGAGGGCTAGGGGTAAGTTCATTTTCACATCCTTGAGCCTTGTGGGTCAGACTGCGGCCATGAGCTAATTTCATTATTCGTTCTTCGTAGGTTCTGAGATGGGCCCGTCGGCTGTCCCCTCACCCGTCAAGGGGGGAGCCGCGGCACATAAGGCTTATGCCAAGGCCCCCGCTGGCCGGTGCCTCGTGGTGCTCTCAGGAGGAGAAAAGCCAGCGGTCCCCCGCTCCGACACAGGTGGATCTCCATCCAGGGGACCGTCTGCCACCTGGATCGTGCATGGGGAAGAGACGATGCTGAGTCTGGCTAGGGGTCTGCTGCAGCAATCTCGTCTACCCCTGACTCTGGTTCGAAATCGAGTGCTGTTAGCCTCGGTGGAGAGATCACCGAGCTCAGTGGGGGTGCTCCGAGACTGAAATCTAGACTATCCTCCCCTCTCCCGGTCCCCATAAAGCGGCAATGCGAGGTCGGCTCGTCCAACGAAGAAGAGGGCCAGGTGCAGAAGAGGGGCAGGGTAGCCCCCTCGTCTGACAGTGACGATGATGGGGCGACGCTGACCCTTCTAAGGAGAAAAAGGTCAGTACGTAGCGGCCTGCCCAGAGGAGATGCACCGCCTTCCACTGTGGCTGATGGTGCTCCTGATGGCGTCGGACTTCCCTCAGTCCCCCTCGCTATTGCTTCAGAGGCGTGCCCGGCGGGTGGAGAGGATGCCCTTGCGGCCAGCGGGGCAGGGCCATGTTCCCCAGGTATGGGCGACGCCCAAAGGGAGGGTCCAGCCGTAGAGCCGGAGCTGGAGGCGCTCTCTTTGGAGAATGTTGAACTTGTTAGTGACCGCACCTTCGCGCAAGTTTGTTCCATTCGGTTACTTCTATGTTTTTCAACATTTTTTCTAAACGCTGACTCCCCTTTTGTTGTTTAACTTGCAGGTGGCTGCCATCCAGTCCTTCTACTCTGCTTGTGTCAGGGATTTGACCGAGGAGCTGGGTTCCCGCTCTGCACTGGCCGAGTGCAGCAAGGCTGCCCTCGCCGAATTGAGGTCTGACTTCGATATATATCGGAGCCTCGAGGAGGCAAGGGTCAGCAGCACGGTAGCTCACGCTCTGAGTGTCGAGAGGACCAGACGTGAGGAGCTGGCTACGAGACTGGCTCAGGCGGAGGCTGACAAACTTGCCCAATCTGAAGCAGCCAGATTGGCCCAAGGCAAGCTGAGGATCAAGGAGCAAGAGTTACAGAGTGCGGGGGTAGAGATGGGACTGACCTTCATTGCTCGTGACCAGGCTGTTGAAGAAGCCAAGGAAGCGAGAAAAGCTGAGGCGGCAGCCAAGCTAGAGGCTCACTCTCTGCAACGCAGACTTGACCGGTCCCATGAGGTAAAACCAATATCTCTTTTTGGATCACAAAAATCTAATGGGTGCTTAGGTGGAGATGTCTCGTAAACACTGCGAGGACCTCACTGGTATTAACTCTTTATTGGTCGACTTATCGCAGCGGCAGGCGGAGCTCAGGTTGGCGGCGCTGAAGGATAGGCTGGCGGACGCGGAGAAATTAAAAACAAGGTACCAGAGGCAGGTGGACATCCTTTCTGCGGAAAGTTACAGGTCTGGCTGGGAGAATAGAGAGTTTGAAAACCACACTGAGGTGGTGACGCCAGACCAATTTGACAATCAGAAAGGCATCGAGAGGGACCATTACTCCATCAAGCACTACATGCAGCAGCTCGAGGACGAGATCAGTATCACATACCCAGCTGACGTGCTGGAGATGCTTGCCGTGGAAAAGGATGGGCCCTCTACATCTGCTCCTAGTGCCATAGAGCTTATCCCCGCTTCTGGTCCGCCAGATCGAACTCCGGAAGCCTTTGACATTTAGCCTAGCCTTGGGGTCTCAACCGGTGAAGGGTCTGGCACGGTCATTGTATCTAGTGACGAGTCCGACCCTGCCACGCCACCCTCCACTGAGGCCGGTCCAAGCGCCAGGATTGGCTGCCCTCCCATGGACGGAGGTAACTAGGGTCTCTAACTTTGTACATTTGTAATGCTGACCTTCGTTGTAATCCTTCAAACAAATAATAAGAAACGTGCAATTCTCTCTAGTCTGTTTTCTTTTTCTTTGTTGACCGTGTCTGACCGTCTGTATAAATAATTGTATAGACTCGATTTCGGACTATTAGTGAGTCTTCCTCGGGTCATAACTGCCAAGATTAGTTCCAGAGATAGGGGTGCAAGTTTTGAATCATCTGGTTTCATGGAGGCATAACTCTTGTTATAACTTGTTTTGGCAGAGTTCTTCGACCCACGCGTGTGGCTGGATTTTTCCGACCCCAAATGGGACCGTGCTTGGAAACAGCTCCAAGGATTGGTCGACCATTGTTTGGACCCGTCGTTGCAACGGAGAAGGCCTGGGCTTGGCTCTTATCGGGAACAAACAGGGCATTATCACTCCGACATCTCCTTAAGAGTCTGCTCTAGACCTATATCCCACAAGTAGGGTTCATGAGTGCTCATCACTATTAACCGCGCGCTTTGTATTTTCAGGACATAATAAAGAAGTTTTAATCTTGATTTCTGTCTTCACGTTTGGTTTGGTTCTGGACTACTTCCAACGGGTAGACTCCAAGTCCGTTCACACCCTGATCATGCAAAAATACATCATCCCCCGGCTAGAGTCTGTTTCCCTTTAGCTCTTCGTGTAGCCAAAACATTCCTTAGGAAGGGTCCACTTCTAACGGGTGGATCCCGACCCTGCTTTACTTTAACTCTTCATGTAGCTAGAAGTGTTCCTTGGGGGGTCTGCTGGCAAGCTTTTGGGTTGCACACCCCCTTTCTCTTCGTACGTTTTCTTGGGTCATCGACAAGTGTTTTATTGCATGATTCGATTCCTAGAGTACGATAGTTTTCGAGGTTTACTGGCAAGTTTTTGGTTGCACAGCAGTTTCCTCTTCGTACATTTTCTTGGGTCATCGACAAATATTTTATTGCACGATTCGATTCCCAGAGTACGATCGTTTTCGAGGTTTGCTGGCAAGTTTTTGGTTTGCACAGCAGTTTCCTCTTCGCACTTTTTCTCGGGTCGTCGACGAGCGACATGAGTCCCATAGTGCGAGCATTTTTTAGGTCTGTTGGCAAGTTTTTGTTGTGCAGCTATTTCCTCTTCGCACATTTTCTCGGGTTGTCGACGAGCGACGTGAGTCCCATAGTGCGAGCATTTTTGAGGTATGCTGGCAAGTTTTTGTTGTGCAGCTATTTCCTCTTCGCACGTTTTCTTGGGTCGTCGGCGAGCGATGTGAGTCCCATAGTGTGAGCATTTTTGAGGTTTGCTGGCAAGTTTTTGTTGCGCAGCTATTTCTTCTTCACACATTTTCTCGGGTCATCGGCGAGCGACGTGAGTCCCATAGTGCGAGCATTTTTGAGGTTTGCTGGCAAGTTTTTGTTGCGCAGCTATTTCCTCTTCACACGTTTTCTCGGGTCGTCGACGAGCGACGTGAGTCCCATAGTGCGAGCATTTTTTGAGGTTTACTGGCAAGTTTTTGTTGCTCAGCTATTTCTTCTTCGCACGCTTTCTCGGGTCATCGGCGAGCGACGTGAGTCCCATAGTGCGAGCATTTTTGAGGTTTGCTGATAAGTTTTTGTTGCGTAGCTATTTCCTCTTCGCAGGTTTTCTCGGGTCGTCGACGAGCGATGTGAGTCCCATAGTGCGAGCATTTTTGAGGTTTGCTAGCAAGTTTTTGTTGCACAGCTATTTCCTCTTCGCACGTTTTCTCGGGTCATCGGCGAGCGACGTGATTCCCATAGTGCGAGCATTTTTTAGGTTTGCTGGCAAGTTTTTGTTGCGCAGCTATTTCTTCTTCCCACGTTTTCTCGGGTCATCAGCGAGCGACGTGAGTTCCATAGTGCGAGCATTTTTGAGGTCTGCTGGCAAGTTTTTGTTATGCAGCTATTTCTTCTTCGCACGCTTTCTCGGGTCGTCGGCGAGCGACGTAAGTCCCATAGTGTAAGCATTTTTGAGGTTTGCTTGCAAGCTTTTGTTGCGCAGCTATTTCCTCTTCGCACGTTTTCTCGGGTCGTCGACGAGCGACGTGAGTCCCATAGTGCGAGCATTTTTTAGGTTTGCTGGCAAGTTTTTGTTACGCAGCTATTTCTTCTTCGCACATTTTCTCGGGTCGTCGGCGAGCGACGTGAGTCCCATAGTGTGAACATTTTTGAGGTCTGCTGGCAAGTTTTTATTACGTAGCTATTTCCTCTTCGCATGTTTTCTCGGGTCATCGACGAGCGACGTGAGTCCTATAGTGCGAGCATTGATTGTGCGAATAGTGCGTATGGTCTGCAACTGTGGAAGGCCCTTTTCTGTGGCAATCTGGTAGTATTTTTAGCCTGCGCAAACAGAATGTTCGGTCTGCCGCTGTGGGTAGACCCTCTTCCGTAGTAGCCTGGTATCTTTTGCCCACGCAACTGAAGCGTCGGGTCTGCCAGTGAGGGCAAACCCTTTTCCGGAAGACTTTAACCTGTTTTAGAATTAAGTTTTATAATAACATGAACGCTCATATAGGTCTCATGAGCGAATAGTGTGTGGGGTCTGCCGGTATGGGCAGACCTCTTTTCCATAGCAAGCCCAAAGATAAATCTATGCAGAAAAAGAGAACTTGACCTGTTTAAGATTTAGGATTTTCAATAACATAGGCATTCACATGGTCTTACATCATATGTATGTGCCTTACACGTGATACTTTTTCAAGTGCTGAGCGTTCCACGTGTTCGGCACATTTTTTCCCCATTTTGAGTTCCTTCAGGACATATGCACTATTGTCGAGCGCTTTGATTACCTCATAGGGTCCGATCCAATTGGAGTTCAGTTTTGAGGAATTCCCTGTTTTAGCTTTCAGGACCCAATCCCCGGTGTTAAATCATCGGGCACTAACCTTTTTCGCGTAGTAAGACCTAGCCTACTGGTGGTATGAAGCCAGGTGGACTAAGGCCATGTTTCTCGTTTCTTCCAGGAGGTCTGTGTTGCGGTTTAACTGGCGCTCGTTTAGGGGGGCATCTTTTACCACTTCGGAGCGGAGGGTCGGGAGGCCGACCTCGGTCGGGATCACAGTCTCTGATCCGTAGACCATGGTGAACGACGTTCTCCCAGTAGACCTCCGCTCTGTGGTTCGATGGGCCCACACAACGACCGACAGTTCTTCTAACCACTTACCTTTAGCCTCCTGCAAGTTCTTTTTGATGTTGCTGAATATGGCTTTGTTCGTGGCCTCTGCTTGGTCGTTCCCCTTGGGTTAGTTCACAGAAGAGAAACTGAGCCTTATATCATACAGCTCGCACAACTCCTTAAGCTTAGCATTTTGGAACTGCGTGCCATGGTCGGCGTGTATCTCTTTCGGGATCCCGAATCGGTAGATTATGTTCTTCCAGATGAAGTTAATCATTTCTGCCTTATTAACTGTCGTGTAGACTTCAGCCTCTACCCACTTGGTGAAGTAGTCCGTGGCCAGCAGGACGTATCTCTTTCCTCCTGGACTTCTGGGGAGCTCTCCGACAATATCCATACCCCACTTGGCAAACGGCCAAGGAGTTATGTTCGAATGAAAAATCTCCGCGGGCTGACGTTTCATCGGGGTGAACCTCTGGAATTTATCACATTTTTTTATGAATTTGGCTGCCTCCGCCATCATGTATGGCCAAAAGTATCCAGTCGTTAGAGCCTTGTGGGCGAGGCTGCACCCACCAGAGTGATTGCCACATACTCCCTCATGGATTTCCTCCATCAGTTTTTGCGCTTCGACGGGGCCTATGCAGCGTAGCATCGGACCCATTGTCGATCTCCTGTATAACTGTTCTCCCGTCATTGAGTACCTGGTAGCCTTTAATCTGACTGACCTCTTTTCGGGGGTCTGCGGGCAGGTTCCCCAACGTCAAATACTGTGTGATGGGTTTCATCCACCCTTTGTCAGCAGCGCTGGTTGTGAACACATGGTGCGCAGGGGTCTGTGTGGAGTCCTCCATGCACCCGCCTTCTAAGAGAACTACGCTTTCAGTGGTGCCCCCGATTGATGCACTCTTAGCTAGCCCGTCAGCCCTCTGGTTCATCTCCCTGGGGATCAGTTCGATATTGAAATTGTCAAAGCGAGCTTTTGCCCCCATTACCTTGGAGAAGTACCTGTGCAACCTTGGTTCTTTTACTTCGAAGTCTCCCCTGACCTGACTCGCGATCAACTGCGAGTCGGTCTTCACGGCGATGTCCTCTACTCCGAAGTGTAGTGCCAACTCAAGGCCTTGCAACAGTGCCTCATACTCCGCCTCGTTGTTAGTCGCCTGGAAGCCGAGCCTCAATGCTTTCTCAAATCTGAGACCCGTTGGGGTCTCTAAGACTATCCCGATACCCAACCCTGAGGCATTCGTGGATCTGTCCATGTAGAGTGTCCAGGCTGAAGGGGGGTGAAGTTGAGACATCTGATTCGGATCATGCCGCTCGCTAAAGGATTCGATTTCCACCAGAAAATCCGCCATGACCTGTCCTTTCTTTGCCATTCGAGGCTGATACTCGAAATTGTATATCCCTAGCTCGATGGCCCATTTGGCCAGTCGTCCCGACAGGTATGGTTTGGCCAAGATTTGACAAATGGGGAAATCCGTATACACAGTGACCGAGTGCGCCTCAAAATACTGCCAGAGCTTCTTTTTAGCGTTGACCAGAGCGAGGACCAGCTTTTCTGCCACACTATATCGGGTTTCGGCATCTAAGAGCATGCGGCTTATTTAAAACACCGGTTTCTATTTACCGTCTCCCTCGATGAACAATATGGCGCTGGCCGCTACTTCGGACACCGCCAAATAGGCATACAGACGCTCCCCCTCTGCCGGGAAACCCAGGATAGGTGGGTGACTCATATACAGCTTGAGGTCTGCCAGTGCCCTATCCTGCTCTTCCCCCCAGATGGCAGTAGAGCTTTTCTTCAAGCATTGGAAGAAAGGCTTGCATCAGTCGGACATCTTGGATACGAATCGGTTGAGAGCGGCTACCTTCCCGGCCAGATGTTAGACCTCACGAATGGACGAGGGTCTCTGCACATTCGTGATCGAGGTCAGCTGGGTCAGGTTTGCCTCAGTACCCCTCCAGCTCACGATATGCCCCAAGAATTGCCCAGAGGATACTCCAAACGCACACTTCTTGGGATTCAGACACATCTGATGCTACCTCAAAATCTAAAAACATTCGCTCAGGTGCCTCAGATAGTCTGAATCCTCCCTGCTCTTCACGACCATATCGTCGATATAGACCTCCATAGTCTTTCCTAATAGCCTGGCGAACATTTTATTCATAAACATCTGGTAGGTTGCCTCCGTGTTCTTCAGGCCAAATGGCATATGCCTATAGCAGTACAGACCTCGCTCTGTGATAAAAGCCATATGGATCTGGTCTTCTGCGTATAGGGGGATCTGGTTGTATCCGGAGTAGGCATCCAGAAAGCTCATTCTATTGAATCGTGCCGTCGCATCTACCATTTGGTCGATTCTTGGCAGGAGGAAACTATCCTTCGGGCAGGCCTTGTTCAGGTTGGTGAAATCTATGCAAATACGGTCGTCGCTATTTTTCTTTTTCACCACTACCGGGTTGGAGACCCATCGCAGGCATACGCATTCCCTGATCAGACCACTCTCCAACAGCTTTTCTACCTCCTTGTTGATCGTCCTGTTTTTCTCTTGTGCGAATCTTCGAGGTTTCTGCCTGACTGAAGGGAAATGGGGATCTATGTTCAGCCGGTGGCAGGAGTGTGTGGGGTCTATCCCAGGCATATTATCGTGGGACCATGCGAAGACATCCTCATTCCACTTCAGGAATCCCAACATCTCGTTCTTTTGCTCCTCGGGTAATAAGGCCCCGATTAGAATCACCTTCGTCAGTTCTTCCTCTTTCAAAGGGACCACAACCAGCTCCTCGATCGTGGATTCCGAACCGTAAGACTTTTCTTTGATTCGCCTCATGTACCTTGGCAGGCGGTCCTTTGATTGCTATCTGTCCCCGGTTGCGACGCTTGCACTCATGTCGGCTCCCCTCAGGGCAGCTGAAAAGCATTTCTTTGCGGAGGCCTGGTCTCCCTTGATGTCAATCGTGTACGTACTGTCTTTTGATTGACATCTTAAGACCTAGTGGAGGGTAGAAGCGACCCCATGCATGGCATGGATCCATCCCCTTCCCATGATGATGTTGAAGGAGAACTGGCAGTTAATGACGACGAAATCAACGTCTAAGGATCTCTTAGCTGCACAGACATTAAGGGTCACGACGCCCAAAGGGGAGACCCTCGTGCTGTCGAAAGCGAATAGCGGTTGACAGGTCGGCCTGAGTGCGCTTCTATCCAAACCCATATTCTCGAATGTGCTGAGGAATAGGATATCGACGCTACTTCCACCATCGACCAAGACCCTTCCGACAAATGCAGAGCCGATCTGCAGTTTAATCATCAAGGGATCGTCGTGAGGATGGTGCACCGTAGTTAAATCTTGCTGGGTGAAGACGATGGGGGCGGCGGATGTGCAGCTTTCTAACGACATCAAGTGATTGACGGAGTGGCCCATCCCCCTCATGCGCTTCACCCTACCCTCAGCTCTTTTGAGACATCTTTCTTTTTCCTCTTGATCCTGGGTCAGCTCTGGTCTGCCCACAATGTTCGGCACTATCCTCAGGGTCTGCTCTCCTGACCCAGAGGCTTGGGCCTGCTTCCCTTTCTCTGGCCTGGTGACGTCTTCCAGTTGCTGGGTTCCGCCGATTTTCACGTACTGTTTCAACCTACCAGCGTGGATCGCCATCATGACCTGAGCGTAAAGGTTGCGGCAGTGGATGGTGTCGTCCCGAAATCTTTGTGGAACTGGCAATACATATTCCTATTCTTCATATACTCAGGGACACAGATTTGGGTGGGTCTTTGAAAATGCCCCTGTCCTTGTTTTGGAGGTAGATCACGTCGATCGGCGTGTTGAGCTCATACTTCGGCAAAGGGTCACGGGATGTCTTCCTCCTCTTGCCACCCTCCTGACTATCCCAGACGGGGACTTCCTGCTTCGGAGCCAGCCCTTGGCCCGGTGATGGCCTCTTCATCCCTTGCGGGGCCGGGGGTTGTACTGGCATCGTTGTTATTGCGACAGAGGTCTTGGGCGCCTTCAGGTAGCTTTCCAGCACCCTGAATACCCCTTCTGATTTTGCCTGGACGTCCGCCATATCGTACGGAAGATTTAGAAGGAGGTGGTCTGATAGCATTGATCCTGACTGTAGGCTCCTGACGAATGAGCCTGCAGCTTGGACCGAGTCGGCATTATGGACCAGTGACATTATCTCGAGGAAACACGAGAGGTACTCTTGCGGGGACTCATCTGCGGCCTACTTCAAACTGTCTAGGTCTCGCATGTTTTTTTGTTTTCTTCGGACACCTACATACTACTTCAGGAAAAGTTTGCAGAAGTCTTCGAACCCGTTTATGGACTTTTCCGGGAGCTGCCTGAACTATAGCAGGGCTGGTCCCACCGGGGTCGTAGAGAAGACTTTACAGGTCACGGCATCGTCCCTGGTTTCCAAGGCCATCTTCTGCTGAAAGTGGTATATGTGGTCGAGGGGGTCGGTTTTCCCCTCGAACGGCCTGAAGGTCAGGGTCGTGAAGTCCCTCGGTCTGGGTTCCATTTGGATCCAGTCAGCGAAGGCCGTCCGGTTGATGCCTCGCACAGTTTGTTCTGCTAGATCATCGGGGGTCTGGCTGTGATGGGTGCCGAGTCTCTTACCCAACTCTACCATCATCTCTTGCTTCCAGTCGGGGGGCGTACCTTCAGGGCTTCCATGGTGTCTTCCACCCGTTGCCCCTCTGGTTTAGAAGGGTCTCGACTGGCTTGGCCGTGCCCCCTGAATCCGCGACCCGGATGGGACGGGAGCTTCTCCCCGCGGTTGACTTCCGAATTCTTGTTGGACTTCTTCGTCGAAATCTTTCCTCCGCTGGGTCCTGTCTTTACTTGCCAGCAACCCTTCGAGGCGAGCGTTATCTCTGCGTACCTCTGCGACCTCGTCCCTTAAACCTAGGACGGCCTCGTGGGCTATCTCTGCCTTTCGGTTTACTTCCGCCAGGGCGGCAAACATTTGATTCAGCTTCTGCTCCAGATCTAGTCGTGTTTCTCGGGAGCTCCCTTCGGCATCGGGACGTGTGCTCCTGGTTGTCATTCTTGAGGGTGCCATTAGATGTTGTATGGCTTTTCGTTCGGAGAGAGCGCAGTCGTGAGTCTCTTACTCTTTTTCTCACGCTCAACCTTGTTTCCCACAGACGGCGCCAAACTGTTGGAGCAGTTTCTCACCTGCCGTCCACATGTCTCTGAACCACTGATGTTGTATTTTCCAACTGTCTACGTGTCCTCGCTATCCCAAAGTACTCTGAACTCCAAGCAGGGTCGGAGAGGCGGGAGTGACTACCTGCAAAGACTCTCCGATGCTTAAGTCAATGATTTATCTTTGATACAGGGTAGCAAGGAATTAGTTTTTGTATGAGTGTATGTTTGTTTCTTACTCATAAGTTTTTTTATATATTTCTTTCTGTAAGCGTACATGCCCCATTCGGGAACGCATGTCTCATATATGTATAGTCCTGAGATCGTGAACCATGCGGATCTCAATCTCAGGATTGAGTACCTTTCTGCTCAAAGTCTTTTTCAGAAGTCACGGGCCGAAATTTCTGTGATCTCCTCTGTATCGCCGTAGCCTGATTTTCGCCGCCTCCTACGGCTTGAATCTGTCAGGGGTGAGATTTGGGTAAATCGTCGTTCTGTCAGGACAGCTTGCCCCTTGCGCACGCCTACTCAGGATCGCATTAAATGCTCTGTTTGGGTCTAGAGTCGTGAGTTGCTTTCCATTGTATTCAGGTGGAAGACCCTTAGGGCTTCTGACCCCCTAACTATCGAGGTAAAGGCCATTGTATTCAGGTGGAAGACCCTTAGGGCTTCCGACCCCCCCACCTGTCGAGGTAAGGGTCGAACTGGGCCGAAACTGTCCAGGGTCTGTGATGGGCTCGGCCCTGACTTCGGGCGGCCCAATAGCCGATTGTGAAATACGTTCGACCCGCGTGAACTTTAACTAATCACTCTCGACACCTGTCGAACGGTAAACCCCTTTTGTGACATATTCAACTGCTCGACCATCCATGTGACGTATAACTTGGGAACGACCCCACACTAATTACAAATTTTATACATAAATGGCACTTAAAACCCATATTTACCCTCAAAAAAAATAATCCTTAAGAAAATGAAAACTTAGAACCCAAACTAGGGTTAATAATTCTCGTATAAACATTATACAAAATAATTACAACATGTTTTTACATTCTTGGCCGTCCATTATCGAGTTATTAGAACAATTGTCGACGTGGTCACCTTGCCATGTCCAAACAATGTCTTTCAAAGCCGGTCTAATATCTTCCTCGCAAAACTTGGCGTACTCCAAGGTATCGCCGGCCGATTTCGAGAACTCGACGACGGCGACTTCCGGCGCCACCTCGAAGACCTCAGCGGTCACCGAGAGCTTCCCTTTCCTCCCCTCCGACGATCCCTGCAACCTTATCTGGAAGTCCTTCACCTTCGCCACCTTAAAGCTCAACCCCTTCGCCACAACCTCGAGCTTCGCCATGATAGCGCTCGCCGTACACCTCGACGTGAACATGGACCCTGTTTTCCTCTTGCTCTCGAACAAGTTGGAGAGGTCGAAACCCGACGACATAGACGATATGAACTCGAACGCGTTGAAGAACTTGGGCGACGACGGCGCCGTTTTCTCGTCGTTATTGCTGCTTTTCCGGTCGTCTTCGAAAACCGGGGACGGCGGTGGTTCTTGGGTTGAAAACAGAACGGGTCTCGAGAACCCTCTGTGAAACCAGGGGACCCGCATAATGCCCGGAATCGTGATCCGGCGATCCGGGTCGGGCACCAGTAGCTTGCATATCAACCGTTTCGACTCGGGCGAGAACCATGGAGGGCATTCGAACTCTGCTTTGAAGACCTTCCGATACATCTTCATGATGTTCTCGTCCTGAAAGGGGAGAAACCCAGCGAGGAGGACGAAGAGGATGACCCCGCAGGACCAGATGTCGGCCTTGGGGCCGTCGTAGCCCTTCTTCCGGAGGACCTCCGGCGCCACGTAGGCAGGGGTCCCACACTGGGTGTGGAGGAGGCCGTCGTTCCGGAGCTGCTCCGGCAGGGCGGAGAGCCCGAAGTCCGAGATCTTGAGGTCGCCGTTCTCGTCGAGGAGAAGGTTATCGGGCTTGAGGTCCCGGTGGGAGACCCCCCTGCTGTGGCAGAAATCGACGGCGGAGATCAGCTGCTGGAAGTAGCGACGGGCCAGATCCTCCCTGAGCCTCCCCCTGGCCACCTTGGAGAAGAGCTCGCCGCCTCGGACGTACTCCATGACGAAGAAGATCTTGGTCTTGGTGGCCATGACCTCGCGGAGCTCCACCACGTTGGGGTGGCGGACCATCCGCATGACCGAGATCTCCCTCTGGATCTGGTCCATCAAGCCCTCTTTCCTGACCTGGTCCTTGTTTATGACCTTGATCGCCACGCTCTCTCCTGACCCCATTTCTTTGCCGTAATAGACCTTTGCGAAGGTCCCTTTCCCCAATAGCCGACCCATCTCGTATTTCCCGAACACCACATGTCTCTCTTCTTCCATTAAATTAAAAGGGGTGTTGGTTTTAGGGAAAATGATTATTTTGTTTTCTATGGAAGATTAGAGAGGGAAAGTATAAGTTTTGTGTAGTAGGTAGTAGTAGGAGTGAGCAAGGGAATCCAAGATAATATTGAGGAGATACTGATTTCAATAGATTCTTCCATGAAAAGGAGAAGTCGGGGAAAAATACTGGAGGCTTATGGGTCAAAGGAAGGTATTGTCTTGATTATTGGGTTGAGGAGATAAAGGTGTGACGTGGAGGAGGAGGAGGCTGGCCTGCAGCCATTGGAGCACCTGGTATTTTTCTCTTATTAGATTTTTGACTTGAAAGCACACAGAATGTAAAACTATGAGTATTTATATAAATTTATGTTGTTTTTTTTTTTTTTTGGGTGGACGTGTGGGGTAGTACTTACTTACAAATCTTTATTTAAGGAATTTAGCAAATAAAAAAAAATACTTTCTTTCTTTGTATAAGGAAATTTCTATTAGATCCTGTGTAATACAGCCAATAATAGAAACAAGTCAACAAATCATAATAACAAGGTATACATTACGTTTTATTATTTGAAATTCGTGCATTATTCATTTTTTTTTATTATGAAATACATGCACTTAAAATTTAATATCGACATTTAAAAAAAATAAAAAATAATGCACATTTAAACTATTGCTATATATTTTTTTCCCACCAAAATTAGTTCTCAATCACGGGAGTCAAAGAATAAATGCCCTATATATTCATTTCATGAAGTTGCTTAAATACAAATAGAGATATCAAGACGAGTTCTCCATCACAGGGAATAAATGACCTGTATATTCATGCCATCAAATTACATAAAATATTAAAAGCATAAAAAAAAAAATTTCTCCTCACTATGACTTAGTCTTACTGTGTTATGTGATTTTGATGTTTGTATAGGATCATTGATTGAATGAAATTTTTTATTGGAAAAAAAATATAAATAGCTAAGATTTTGAATGCCCTTTCCCAAAAAGGCTAAAAAGACACGACTAATTATACACTACACATTAGTATGATAAATTTCACTATAAAATTTAAAATTAGTCTCACACTTATTTTAATTATGAATAATTATAATACTAAATTTCTCATCTTATATCTTATTTTTTAAATACTATTTGATATTATATGATTATTTGTCATCATATAAGTGATAGGATTCAATTCACCAATTGAATTTGACAATTCATTTATTATATAGTACTAAAAAAGTGATTGATAAACTAAATGGATCCCTGTCACTATCTTTTTATAAAGTGTGCGTGGTGTCTTTTTATCATATTTTTTTTTCAAAGACAAATATACAAATATACGAAGGCAATATACTTAAAAAAAATATTAAGGCAACTAGATTGAAATTTTAGACGATCAATTTGTTGGGTTATACGTTTAACCTAATATGTGGGCCACAGGGTTTTATAACAATTATATATTAGGGCTGTCTAATTAAGTGGGACTATTAAGTGATCTAATTATTGGCTTAATAAATTATCTATTAAGTATGGATTATGTAATGTATAGTTACTCAATACTAGACCAATAAGAATTGATGAGCTCTTTATTGGCTGTTAGTATATAAGGACATAATTATTAGGGTTTTAGTCCTCAAGCTAAATAGAACACATGCTCTTCTCCTCTGTCTCCATCAACAGAGAGAGAACTCATTGAGCATATGTGGTGCCCAAGATTCTCACATGTATATTAAGCTGATAATAAACATGTTCTAATTGCATATTAGGCATCTAGAAGTCATTAATACAACTTTCCTAGTAACATGCTCATTCATTATGTTATAGATATTTACATACATGTTATTACACTAATAATTGTCGAAGTGTCCCAATACAATGTAAAGGTTCAATACCCTCAGAGAGAGAGCTCAGTGTGCTAAAAGAACAAAGAATATAATTATTAAATCAATAATATGTGTATATACATTAAGATCGTACTTGTTGATAACTTGGTCAAATAGTAGTTTTTCGATAAATTGTAATTTTCACGCATTTCGGAGCCCAATTCACTCTGTGTTTAACACGTCAAATAAGCTTGATTCAATGTCTAGGACTCATTTATAACATTTTATTTGTCGACTCCATGTAAGCACGAGATGGCATTTAGGACATTAATTCGTATTTAGTTGCACTAAGCTAGCTTAGATTAGGCTTAATTACGTAATATTATTTTTGTGCATTCTAATAATTGAGTGGTAATACTATGTTTGCATTGTTAATTGAAATGTAATTGACTTATTTTTATGTTTAATGATTGGTAATGGAGCTAGGTTTCACCAGATTACAATAAGGTTGGTCATATAGAATCATAAGTTAAAGTATGACTAGTTTTCACTTTCTAAGCTAGGATTCACCAACTTTGGCTACACTTGGGTGTATAGGAGTAACCAGCAACGTGGTGACTATGCTAAGGATGTTTTAGAGTTGGACATATAAAAAGTAATATGAAAAATACCCAAAATATCCCTTAGAATTTAAGTTATACCTTTTCTTAGCCATTAAATGTTGATTTTGGGTCAAATCTGGTCATTTACTTTCCCTTTCTCTCTAGCCACGACCTGAAACTCTCCAATACTTTTTTTTTGACTTCTTTCAATTTCTCTCAAACATTTCCAAGAATTTCCAAGTAGTAGAACTCAAATTGGAGTCCTAGGAAACAAGATAGACCAAAACTAGTCAATGTAATTCTACTAAGTTCTTCTTTCTAGGTCTTGTCCTTTAATTTCAATTCTCTACTTATTTCCACTTAAATAATGGTTTCTTCAGGTCTTCTTAAGTCCAAAAATCTATTTCTAAGCTTTGGAAATTAGTTTTGTGGAGATAGAAGGCAAGAAGTCTAGCAAAGATTCAAACTAGTCAAGGTGATTAGCACATTAATCTCTAGAGGATATTGACTATTTCCACTATCAATTCTTATTCAGGATACGAAGTAAGTAAAGACTTATAACTGCATTACAAGAACTACATAGAAGATATTATTATGTGAAACTTACTTATTTTTGAAAGTTATGAAATGGCATGTGCATGGCATGTCTTGTATACAAATGGAGAATTTTATTATAAGAGTATTTGAAAGCGAGTACTATTGTACCAATTTTATAGATAAGTTTTAATTGCAATTGCTAGTCTGTCGGAGCTAGGTAGGTAAGTCTGTTGATGTAGACTCTCCTGTTGAAGCGGGACTTGCGGATCTTATGATGTGTCTCATTGAAGCGGGACAATATTAGTGCGGTGTAAGATACCCCTTTGATGAGAGAAGGAATTTTCAAAAACCTCATTTGACAGTCGAACCTTATTTTTACTCTTGGCCAGAGTTTCTGCCCAATGTTATCACGGCCTATCGACTTACAGGATAAGTAATATGCTAAGGGGCCCAACTAAGAATAATTTTTAAGAAAAATACATAGACTCAAATGTTTAAGAAAGAAAAGGGTATAATGGGAACTTTATAAGATTTTAAAGCAGACATAAGCAAGCATAGTTTTTACTTACTGAGCTTTAGCTCATTTTAGTCTTGTGATGATGAGGAGGCACACTTTAGTATTGAGTAGTTGGTTACCTAGCCCGTATTTTGTCTCCATGATCATATAGATGTAGACGAGCTTGACCTATGGGTGACATTTTTATTTTGAGATATTTTTGTGTAATGTAAATATTACTGCTAATGGCGAAATAGACTGGTGAAAACTTTTTTGATTGTACATTTTGTAAAGAAACTTTTAACAAGAAATGCCTTGCAATTGCTTTTAGTTAAAGATTTTATAAAGTTTAAAATTGCCGTTTTTTTTATCAAAATGAAGGATATGATAGAACAAATAATAATACTTCATAGTTTGACTGTATATGACAGTATGGTTAAACTAGAGGGTGTGATAGTTTTGGTATCAGAGCAGAGGTTTAATCATTTCTGAAGACTACCTACATGTGTATGATCATGTGACAAAAGCTTAGCCAACCAGTAAGTTTTGATTTCTTGTGTTTGCATTAAATTTGTTGTCATATGTTATCTTTTATTATTGGCTATTATGTTTAGATGTAAGTGAGAAGGCAACTGTATAGAGAATCATACCAAGGACTAAGGGTTAAACTAATGAGTGAAGGGATGATAAGACAAGTACTACTGAAAATGAGATCAACAAGGATATTTTTATAGGAAAGTTGATAGAGTTAATTAAGACACAAGCAAGACAGTTAGAAAGCCTTATAGAAAGGCGTGGAGATCAAGCAGTACCACGAGTTATAGTTAGACAAGAAAATTATGAACCAGCTTATGAGAAGTTTAGAAAGAATAAGCCTCCAGCTTTCAAGGGTGAAAATGATCCATGGCTGGCAGAAGAGTGGGTTATGAGTATTGAGGGTATCTTTGATTTAATTAAAATCCTTGATGAGGAAAAGGTCTTATGTGCCACTTTTTTGTTCCAGATGGATGCTAGTCAGTGGTGGGATTCTATAAAGTCTATCACTGATATTAATAGACTTACTTGGGAGTAATTTAAGAAAATATTCTACAGAAAATATTTTAGCAATGCACACAGAATAATGAAAGCTGCTGAGTTTGTTAATCTGAAACAGGGAAGTATATTTGTTAGTGACTACATAAAGAAATTTGAAGAGTTATCCCGATTTGCTCCGCACATAGTGAGTACCAATGTGCTAAAATTAAACCAGTTCCTCTAAGGCCTCAAGGCAAAAATTTATAGGGATGTTAAAATATCTGCTCATAAAGATATGCCATATGCTAAGATTGTAGACAAAGCTCTTGAAGCATTAGAGGCCGAGCTAAGAGTTATAAGAGCTCAAGAAATTCACAGGAATATAAATATGACAAGGAGAAATACAACTTTTGGGGGAGGATCTCAACCAGGGGCTAGTGGAAATAAAAGAAAGTGGTAACAGAATCAAAGAGAAAGACAAGAGCCCCTGAAACGCCAAGTAACAGACCAACAGACACAATCAGCTACTACTCTGAGGACTATTTGTCCTAAATGTGGGAAGACTCATCAAGGAGAGTGTTTAATGGGTTTTGGTGCTTACTTCTTATGTGGAAAGTTAGGTCACTTTGCAAAAAATTGCCCAAAAACTTCAGAGGAGCAAAAGAAACTCCCAACTTATGTGTACACGATGACCAAAGAGGATGCTGAGGCAAACCTATCTGTTGTAGCAAGTGAGATTCTTATCTTTGGTATTTCTATTCATGCATTAATAGATTCAGGGACTATACATTTATTTGCATCACCTGCATTTGTGAGGAAATTGGGCAAAACACCAAAGTACTTGAATTTCAAATATTGTGTAACTATTCCATCAGGAGAAGTTTTATATTCTGATCAAGTTCTCAAGGCATGTCCAATCCAAATAGCTGGTAAAGACTTGTGTGTAGATTTGATAGTATTGAATATGCAAGATTTTGAAGTTATCTTAGGTATGGATTGATTATCAAAATACCATGCTATTATTGATTGCTACTTGAAAAGGGTAGTGTTTCGGCCACCAAGTACAGAGAAGTTAACTTTTGTTAGTGGAAACTGGATGATTCTAATAATCTCCTCAATAAAAGCAAGGAAGTTACTAGAAAAGGGATGCATGGGTTACTTGGCCAACATAATGGTTACTAGAGAAAAGTTAGAAGTGAAGCCTGAAGAAGTGCTGATAGTTAGTAAATTTCTAGATATATTTCCTGATTTTTTGTCTCAGTTACCCCTTGATAGAGAGATAGAGTTTGTTATTGACTTATTACCCGGTACGGCTCCTATTTTGAAAACACCTTATAGAATGACGCCAGTAGAGTTAAAGGAATTGAAAGTACAGTTACAAGAGTTATTAGACAAAGGTTTTATTCGTCCAAGTTTTTCACCATGGGGTACTCCAGTTTTGTTTGTAAAGAAGAAAGATGGGACATGAGGCTTTGCATTGATTATAGGGAGCTGAATAAGGTTACAATAAAAAACAAGTACCCGCTTCCCAGAATTGATGATTTGTTTGATTAACTACAAGGAGCTTCTGTATTTTTAAAGATTGACTTAAGATCAGAATACCACTAGTTGAAAATTAAGGAGGAAGATATTCCAAAAACAGCTTTCAGAACCAGATATGGACACTATGAGTTTTTAATAATACCCTTTGGATTAACTAATACACCAGCTACTTTCATGGACATGATGAATCGAGTGTTTAAGGATTTCCTAAATAAATTCGTTATAGTTTTCATCGATGGCATTCTGATTTACTCACACTCAAGAAAGGAGCATATGGAACATTTAAGAACCATATTGAGAATCTTTAGGGAAAAGCAGTTGTATGTTAAGTTTAAAAAGTGCGAATTCTTGTTAGAGAAAGTTATCTTTCTTGGTCATGTGATTTTTGAAAATAGTATTTTTATGGATCCAACAAAAGTTGAAGCTGTGAATAATTGGTTGAGACCTACAAATATTTATGAGATTCATAGTTTCTTGGGGTTAGTTGGTTATTATAGACGCTTTATTAAAGATTTCTCGAAGCTGGCTTCTCCATTATCTCATTTAACAAAAAAAGATGTGAAGTTTCACTGAAACGAAAATTGTGAAAGGAGTTTTGAGGAATTAAAGCATCATTTCGTAACAGCTCCTATACTTTCAATACCATCAGGATCAGGAGGATTTGTTGTTTATAGTGATGCCTCGAAGAATGGTTTAGGATGTATTCTGATACAAAATGGCAAAGTTATTGCTTACGCCTCTAGGTAATTGAAGGAATATCGAAAGAAGTATCCTACTCATAATTTAGAGCTAGCAGTAGTTGTTTTTGCACTAAAAATTTGGATATACTATCTTTGTGGGGAGAAGTATGAGATCTACAAAGATCACAAAAGTCTAAAGTACTTCTTTACCCAAAACGAACTGAATATGAGACAAAGAAGATGGCTTGAACTGGTGAAAGATTATGATTGTGAGATTAACTATCATCTAGGAAAAGCCAATGTGGTTGCTAATGCTCTAAGCAGGAAATCATTGGCTACTATGACTGTTAAGCATGTTGATATGAAACAGCTCTTAATATATTTATATAAGTTAGAGTTAGAGATTGTGCCTATAGATTTAACAGAAAGATTGGAAGCTCTTACTCTTCAACCAACGATTTTAGAGAAAATCAAACAAGGCCAGAATACGGATCCCTATATGATGAATTTAAAGAGTAAGATAGAATCCAGAAAGGAGATAGCCTTCCAGATTTCTGGTGATAGTATAATCAGATATAGAAATAGATTGTGTGTACCTAGTAGAATTGTTAGAAATGAGATATTGATGGAAGCTCATACCACTCCCTACTCTGTCCATTTTGATACTACAAAGATGTATAGAGACTTAAAGATATATTACTGGTGGCTTGGTATGAAGAAAGATGTGGTTGAGTTTATAGAGCAGTGTGTAACGTGCTAGCAAGTTAAGTTGAACATTAAAGACCCGCAGGGAAATTAAAGCCTTTGAACAGACCCTAATGAAAATGAGAAGAGATTACTATGGATCTTGTTTTTGGACTTCCTAAGACAACTAAGGGACATGATGCTATTTGGGTGATTATGGATAGATATACCAAATCAGCTCATTTCCTTCCAGTCAGAATAACCTATAACTTAGACCAGTTTACATGGTTATATGTCCAGGAGATTGTGAGACTACATGGTGTTCCAAAAATTATCATTTCGGATCGAGATTCTAGATTTACTTCGAAATTTTGGAGGAATGTTCAAGAGGCAATGGGTACAACATTAGCATTTAGTATAGCTTTTCATCCTCAAACTGATGGGCAATCAGAGAGGACTATACAGACCCTTAAAGACATGCTCAGAGCTTGTGTGTTGGATTTTCATAGACTTTGGAGCAAACACCTGTCACTTATAGAATTTGCTTACAATAACAGTTACCAAGCTTCCATTGAAATGCCCCCATACGAAGCATTGTATGGAAGAAAGTGCAGATCTCCTATTCATTGGGATGAGATGGGGGACAGAAAATTTCTGGGTCCAGAATTGATAAGAGAGACAAATGAGGTAGCAGAAATATTATTTAGATCCTCAAAGAAGAAAACTAGAATTTAATATTGGAGATAAAGTATTCTTGAAGGTTGCACACATGAAAGGAATCATGAGGTTTAGAAAGAAAGGAAAGCTAAGTCCCAGATATGTAGGTTCTTTTGAGATACTCGACAAAGATGGAGATGTTGCCTATAGACTTGCTTTGCCGCCATAATTGTTAAATGTACACAATATATTTCATATCTCTATGTTAAGAAAGTATATTTCAAATCCTTCACATGTTCTGAATTTTGAGCAATTGGAGCTAAATCAAGACATGAGTAATGAGGAACATCCAGTGAAGATTTTGGATACAAAAGAAAAAGAACTTAGAAACAAGAAAAACCCTTTGGTCAAAGTATTGTGGACGAACAATGAAGTGGAAGAGGCAACATGGGAAATAGAGGAAGAAATGAAAACTAAGTACCCACACTTATTTGGGTAAGCAAATTTCGAGCACGAAATTTTATAAGGAGGGGAGAATTGTAGTACCCAAGATTCTCACATGCATCTTAAGCTAATAATAAACATGTTCTAATTGCATATTAGGCATCTAGAAGTCATTAATACAACTTTCATAATAACATGCTCATTCATTATGTTATGTGCATTTACATTTATGTTATTACATTAATGATTGTTGAAGTGTCTCAATGTAGTGTAAAGGTTCAATACCCTCAGATAGAGAGCTTGGTGTGCTAAAAGAACAAAGAATATAATTATGAAAGCAATACTAAGTGCACATGAATTAAGATCGTACTTGTTGATAACTTGGTCAAATAGTAGTTTTTCGGTAAAATGTAATTTTTACGCATTTCGGAGCCGAATTCACTGTGTGCTTAACATGTCAAATAACCTTGATTCAATGTCTAGGAATTATTTATAGAATTTTATTTTTCGGCTCCAGGTAAGCATGAGGTGGCATTCAGGACATTAATTCGTATTTAGTTGCGCTAAGCTAGCTTAGATTAAGCTTAATTGCGTAATGTCGTTTTTGTGCATTCTAATAATTGAGTGCTAATACTCTATTTGCATTGTTAATTAGAGTGTAATTGACTTATTTTTATGTTTAATGATTGATTATGGGGCTAGGTTTCACCAGATTATAATAAGGTTGGTCATATGGGATCATAAGTCAAAGTATGATTAGTTTTCACTTTCTAAGCTAGGATTCACCAACTTTGGCTACACTTGGGTGTATAGGAGTGACCAACAATGTGGTGACTATACTAAGGATATTTTAGAGCTAGACACATGGAAAGTAATGTGCAAAATACCCAAAATATTCCTTAGAATTTAAGTTATATCTTTTCTTAGCTATTAAGTGTTGATTTTGGGTCAAATCTGGTCATTTGCATTCCCTTTCTCTCCAGCCACGACCTGAACTCTCCAATACTTTTTTTTGACTTCTCTTAACTTTCCTCAAATATTTCCAAGAGTTTCCAAGTAGTAGAACTCAAATTGGAGCCCTAGAAAGCAAGATAGACCAAAACTAGTCAAGGTAATTCTACTAAGTTCTTCTTTCTAGCTCTTGTCCTTTAATTTCAATTCTCTACTTGTTTCCACTTAAATAATGGTTTCTTTATGATGGAAATCTAGGCACGGTTACAAAGGATCCAATTCAAGTTCCAATTGGACCGGTTAGAAGGGCTTGAGCTAAAAGATTCAAGGAGTCTCTTAATGAGCTGATTCAAAGTATTTGGACTGAGACAAATTCTTAGAGGCCTAAGGATGATGTTCCACATGATCCACAAGATCATATTTCCATTATTCATGCTTTGGAATAATCTACAAAAGACTCTCACAAGAGGATTGCTCAAGGGTGCGTTAATTAAAGCTTAGTTTCCTGATTTTGGTGACTTACTCATTTTTGACTCATCAAGGAGAATGGTTGGCTGCAATTAGTTAAATTATCTTTTTTATTTATTTATTATAAGTTTTATTGTTGAGTTATAAGGCTTGCATGCCAATCTAGATACTTTCCTTTTTTTATTGTGCAATAGGCGTGTTTTTTAGGGTAATTATAAGAAATCAATTCTCTGAATTGAATTAGGTTATTTTAGTTTCCTTTTCTTGTTTTGGATAGCTTCTTAGATGTTTTTTAGTAGCCAATTTTTGTGGTCCTTATGTATATAAATAGCCATTAGCTAAATGAAAAGAGCACAATACAATTCATTAAAATTATGAGCAATTTCTCTTTGGTTCTTTGAAAACTTATTCGAACTTATCAGATTTCTCTGTGGTGTTCATCCTTTGACTTATTAATCAAGTTTTTCATCCTTAATTGTGGCGTCTTCCTTTATACCAAGGTTCACATCTCTTTATAGGTGTTAGGTCGAGGTTTTCCATCCGAATCTGATTGTAGAACAGTCTTAGGCATCATCATTGTTTCGGGTTTCGTCACAAGTTGGCGGGGTTCGTATCATTTGGTATCAAGAGCCAAATTCTATTCTCAGGTTTAATCTATCCTTTATCTTTTCTTTCTAGTCAAAACTAGTCTATATTCTATCTTCTTTCTTTCATCTAAATCGTCCAAAAAAAAAAATAAAAAAGAAACTCGATCTGTTCTAGTCGTAGCCAATTCAGATTGCTTGTTTGCTTTTGAATCTGAATTTATATCTTTGTATCTTTCAGTTTAGCACTTATGTTTTTAGTTATTATTTGGGTTCTCAAAACAAATAGAAGAATTGGCTGAATTAGAGGTTTTTGAAAGTGGTTCAGTAAAACGGTCCTAACTTTTGATCCAGGTATCGAAATGACTATGTATCAAATCGAAGCATATTCCGAGCCCTACAACTCTGAACTGATCACGTATTGTTCACCCCAGTTTTCGAGCCTAAAATCCATCATTTTCATCACTTTTCTAGCCTTCAAATTTTTGTGTGCATTTTTTTTCTTTTTTGTTTCTTCTTTGTTTCGCTTTCTTTGCTTGTCAAATTCCAGAAACTGTTATTCCAGGATATTACATTAAATCCTGATTTGGTTGGTGAGTTTTTTGTGTGGATTGTTGCTAAGAAATTCTCATTATTTGTTTGAATTAGTTTGATAAGAACTTTTGAGAAATTACGAGGGAAAAAAGGCAAAAGCGGTGAGCATATAAGAGGGGTAAAAGCCAATATGATATATTCGAGTGAAACATGAGTGAAATTGAGTGATTCATTATTGAGTGAAACACGTGAGAGAGTGTGTGAGGTCCTTTCTTTTCTAACTTTGTTTTGCACTAAACATGTCAGACAATAAGGATAGAAACAATTCTGGAGATACATCGGGAGTGGGTGATCCAAAACTTCTCATGGAAGCCTTAATTGGTGAGATAAGGAGAGTAAAAAGAACCGAGATGGAGCAGGTTCATAAGTGGATCGACAGAATAGAGAACTCACATGTGGAATAGCCACACATCACTCCTAATATGCGTGGAAGATGGAGATTTCAGCATAGAGAAGTGAGGGCTGAAGATGAAGAGTATTATAGAGATACTTTTGGTGATGAAGATGACCGGGATTCAATAGTTGGTAATAGGAGATATGATGGGCAGTTTAGAGGAGCTAGGTCGAGAAGATAATTCACTGGGTAGTATTAAAATGAAGATTCCATCCTTTCAAGGCAAGAATGATCCAGAAGCTTAACTTGAGTGGGAGAAAAAGGTTGAATTAGTATTTGATTGCCATAATTACTCTGAGATTAAGAAGGTAAAGCTTGCTGTCATTGAATTTTTCGATTATGCAATTGTATGGTGGGATCAGTTGGTAATGGATAGGAGAAGAAATATGGAGCGTCTAGTAGAGATATGGGAGGAGATGAAAACAGTGATGAGAAAGAGGTTTGTACCGAGCTACTACTACCGGGAATTGTATAACAAGTTGCAAAGCCTTAGGCAAGGTAACCGAAGTGTAGAGGAATATTATAAGGAGATGGAGGTTGCTATGATTCGAGCAATGTAGAAGAGGATTAGGAGGCTACAATGTCCAGATTCTTGGTTGGTTTGAATCGAGAAATTGTTAATGTGGTGAAATTGCAACATTACATGGAGTTGGAAGATATGGTCCACATGGCTATAAAAATTGAGAACCAACTCAAGAGGAGAGGTAGCACACGTCCAAGTCAAAATCCAAGTACATCTGCTTGGAAATCGAATCAATGGAAGAAGGATGAGAGGCAACCTACGATGAAGCCTAAAGCTGAGCAAAAGCAAGAGGTGGCCAGCCTTATAAATCAAGGTAAATCTGATTCTTCTACTTCTAGGAATTGTGATATCAAGTGCTTTAAATGTCAAGGAAGGGGTTACATAGCTAGCCAATATCCAAACAAAAGAGTTATGGTGTTGCGAGATGACAGTGGAATTGAAAACAAAGACAACGATAACACTGATCTTATGCCACTGTTAGAGGATACCGATGAAGAGGAATACCCTACCTAAGGAGATTTGTTGGTGGCAAGGAGAGCTTTGAGTGTGAAAGTCAAAGAAGATGAAGAGGTGCAACGAGAAAACATCTTTCATACTACGTGCCACATTCAAAACAAGGTATGTAGTATGATTATTGGTGGTGGTAGTTGTACTAATGTTGCTAGCACTACTATGGTGGAGAAATTAGGGTTGCTAACCATAAAGCATCCCTGGCCTTACAAGTTGCAATGGTTAAATGATAGTGGTGAACTGACGGTGAATAAACAAGTGTTAGTTTCTTTTTGTATCGGGAAATATGAAGATGAAGTTTTGTGCAATGTGGTTCCGATGCAAGCTGGACACTTGTTACTAGGTTGACCATGGCAATTTGATAGGCATATTAAACATGATGGCTTCACCAACAAGTACTCATTTGTATTTAATCAAAAGACAATCATTCTAATTCCTTTGACACCAAAAGAAGTTCATGAAGATCAAGTGAGATTACAAAAAGAGAGTAATCAATAGAGAAAGAGTGAAAAATAGAGAAAGGCTGAAGAAAAAAAGAGAGAAAAGACAATAATAGATTCGACCATTGAGAGAAAAATAGAAAGAAAACAAAATAATTTTTATGCAAAAGCCAAAAAAATTAAGAGAGTGATGTTTTCAAACCAGCCGATGATTGTACTCTTCTACAAGGAAGTATTTTTAAACGCTAACGATCTTGACTCTGTTTTGCATAGTTCTGTTGTTTCTCTCTTGCAGGAATTTGGTAATATTTTCCCCGAAAAAATTCCTAGTAGATTACCACCAATCCGAGGGATTGAGTATCGAATTAACTTTATGCACGATACCATCATTCCAGATCATCCAGCCTATAAAAGTAACCCCGAGGAGACAAAGGAACTACAAAGATAGGTTGATGAAGAAAAGATTCATGCTATCCAAGAATGGCCAAGTCCAATGAGCGTAAGTTTAGGTATTGGCATAGTTCTTATGCAAGAAGGATGACCAATTGTATATTTTAATGAGAAACTAAGTTAGGTTGCTTCAAACTACCCTACTTATGATAAAGAAATGTATGCGTTGGTTCAAGCTTTAAAAACATTGCAACATTACATTTGGGAGTTCGTGATTCACACTGATCATGAGTCGTTGAAGCTTCTTAAAGGTCAGCACAAGTTGAATAAGAGGCTTGCACAATGGGTGGAATTTATTGAGATGTTTCCATATGTCATCCAATATAAATAAGGTGAAGATTTGAGGACAAATCCTTTTCAAGAGGAGAGGAATGATGCAAATCTAGGCACGGTTACAAAGGAGCCAATTCAAGTTCTAATTGGACCAGTTAGAAGAGCTCGAGCCAAAAGATTCAAGGAGTCTCTCAATGAGCTGATTCAAAGTATTTGGACTAAGATAAATTCTTGGAGGCCTAAGGATGATGTTTCACATGGTCTACAAGGTAGATTCCCATTATTTAAGCTTTGGAATAATCTACAAAAGACTCTCACAAGAGAATTGCTCAAGGGTGCGTGAATTAAAGCTTAGTTTCCTGATTTTGGTGACTTACCCATTTTTGACTCATCAAAGAGAATTGTTGGCTACAATTAGTTAAATTACCTTTCTTATTTATTTATTATAAGTTTTATTGCTGAGTTGTAAGGCTTGCATGCCAATCTAGATACTTTCCTTCTTTTTTTTTTTGTGCAATGGGCGTGTTTTGTAGTGTAATTGTAGGAAATCAATTCTCTGAATTGAATTAGGTTATTTTAGTTTCCTTTTCTTGTTTTGGATAGCTTCTTAGATGTTTTTTAGCAGCCAATTTTCATGTTCCTTATATATATAAGTAGCCATTAGCTAAATAAAAAGAATAGAATATAATTCATTAAAATTAAGAGCAATTTCTCTTTGGTTCTTTAAGAACTTATTTGAACTTATCAGATTTTTCCATGGCATTCATCCCTTGACTTATCAATCGAGTTTTCCATCCTTGATTGTGGCATTTTTCTTTATACCAAGGTTCACATCTCTTTATAGGTGTTGGGTCGAGGTTTTCCATCTGAATCAGATTGTAGAACTATCCTAGGCATCATCCTTGTTTCGGGTTTCATCACAAGTTGGCAAGGTTCGTATCACTTCAGGTCTTATTAAGTCCAAAAATCTATTTCTAAGCTTTGGGAATCAGTTTTGTGGAGATAGAAGGCAAGAAGTCTAGCAAAGACTCAAACTAGCAAGTTGATTAGCACACCAATCTCTAGAGGATATTTACTCTTTCCACTATCAATTCTTATTCAAGACACGAGGTAAATAAAGACTTACAACTGTATCACAAGAACTATATGGAAGATGTTATTATGTGAAACTTACTTATTCTTGAAAGTTATGAAATGACATATGCGTGGCACGTCTTGTATATAAATGGAGAATTTTATTATAAGAATATTTGAAAGCGAGTACCATTGTACCAATTTTATAGATAAGTTTTAATTACAATTACTAGTCTGTTAGAGCTGGGTAGGTAAGTCTGCTGATACAGACTCTCCCGTTAAAGCGAGACTTGCGGATCTTATGATGTGTCTCGTTGAAGTGGGATAATATTAGCGCTGTTTCGGATGCCCCTTTGATGAGGGAATGAGTTTTCAAAAACCTCACACGACAGTCGAATCTTATTTTTACTCTTGGCCAGAGTTTTTGCCCAATGTTGTCATTGTCTATCACTTATGAGACAAGCAATATGCTAAAGGGCCCAACTAAGAATAATTTTTAAGGAAAATACATGGACTCAAATGTTTAAGAAAGAAAAAAGTACAATGGGAACTTTATAAGATTTTAAAGCAGACATAGGCATGCATAGTTTTTACTTACTGAGCTTTAGCTCATTTTAGTCTTGTGATGCAGATGAGAAGACATACTTTGATTTTGAGTAGCTGATTGTCTGGCCTGCATTTTATTGCTATGATCATATAAATGTAGACGAGCTTGACTTACGGGCGAAATTTTTGTTTTGAGATATTTTGGTGTAATATAAATGCTACTGCTGATGGCAAAATAGACTGGTGAAAATTTTTTTGATTGTATATTTAGTAAAGAAGCTTTTAAGAAGAAATGCCATGTAGTTGATTTTGGTTAAATATTTTAGAAAGTTCAAAATTGCCCATTTTTTTTATTAAAACGAAACATATGATAGAACAAAGAATAATACTTCATAGTTTGACTGTATATGATAATATGGTTAAACTAGGGAGTGTGACAATATACATAGAGTATTTTGGCTGTGGAAGACCTTCTACCTTTAGGCTCTAATTAATTAATTACTTCTGCTTATGCGATCTCATCCTTTACTGTAGAACACAATAGATCCAGGGTAGTCACGGGTTTTCTCTTAACAAAATATTTCCTGATAATTTGGTATGATATATTCTAGGATTGTATTTAGTTTAACAATCCATTATGTGTATCTAACAAGTGGTATCAAGAGCAAGAAATCATGTTAAATTGCTTAGGATAATCATACATATCTCTATTTTGTGATATCTCTACTATTTGGTTTTTTAGGGTTTAGATATAACATGTATAATTGATGAATTTTTAATGATTTTGTTGAGATATTGAACATTTGAGGGTTGAATTCTAAGTTTTGGGTCATAAAGTTTGCAGAATAGGGTGAAAAAATCTCATTGAGTTTGAGTTACTTGTTTCTAAAATTGGGTAATTAACATTAAGGTCGAAATCTGGCGCTACGATGCCACACTGGTGGCGTAGCGATGCCCAGCACAAAAAGTTGGCACTGCAACACCAATCAATGGCGCTACAGTGCCATACTTAAGTCGCAGTGGTGTCGCGGCACCATGCCAGTGGCACTGCAGTACCACCATTCAGTCGCCATAGCACCATCACCTTGGAAGAGAAATTTTATTTAGGTCAAATTTTTGAACTAATTAAGGTACATGGTCTTGGTTTTGGGTAAAATTGAGTCATTTTCGGCTCAATTCGAGGAGTTCCAACCTCAGACTTAACCAATCAGTTGTGTTTTCTCAACCCAGTTTCAGTATGACCCGCACTTTATCCATTGAAAACTCTATTTGGCTTTGAGAATTGATAAAAGTGCTTAAAACTTAGTCAGTCATTCATTAATATTTGTATATTGAAATTTTTAGTTTGATATTTTGGGCACTTTGGCTATTATTTTCTTTGCATTATGTGTTTAAATATTTTGAAACAGATGAGTTGAAACAATAAGTTGCCAAAGTAACTTCTATTGTGTAGATTTATTTACTTTGAAATATTTGAACGATTGTGTGCAATAGATTTATGATGGTTATTAAGTTTTCATGTGGATAGTAAATTGGCTCAAAGGAAAATTTAGTATCTGACAAGATTTGTTGTCAATATTTTATTACTGCACTGAAGAGTACCACTTACAAGTTAATAAGTCGGCCCAAAGGAAGGCTTATTGATGTTGTTCTGGGTATCTTGTGATGGGAGCCCACCTTATAAGTTTATGACATGTTATTAATATGAGCTGTTATTTTCTTTTTGTTCTCTAATCAGTTTTTGTTTCAAACATATCTGCTAATTTAAATCCAATTCCTATGCTTAATAGCACAAACTTCAAGAAGTGGAAAAAGTAAGTTATGATTATGCTCGGTAGATCTCAACATTGCACCCAGGAAAGAACAATTTGTTGCTCTTACAGATGAAAGTTTTGCTACGGATATTAAGAACTTTGAGCAGTAGGAACGTTCTAATCGCATGAGTCTTATGATCATAAAATATTCCATACCTGAGACTATTAGAGGCGTTGTGCCAGAGGTTGATAATGCTAAGGCGTTCCTTGACGTAATTATGAAACGTTTCCAAAAGAATGAAAAAATGAAAACAAGTACCATGCTGAGCAATTTACTTGCTATGTGTTATAAAAGTTAAGAGAACAAAAGAAAGTATATCATGGGATGTCCAATCTGGCTTCAAAACTAAAGGTACTTACGTTAGAGCTATCGGATGACTTGCTCGTACAATTAGTTCTGCTATCTCTTTTGCCATAATTCAATCAATTTAAAGTAAGTTATAACACCTAGAAAGAAAAATGGACTCTTAATGGGCTCATATCTCAGTGTATGCAAGAAGAGAATAGATTGAAGTGAGATAAGACTGAGAATGCTTACTTAGCAATAACCTTTCGAGATAAGAAAAGAAAAAGGACTAAAGATAAAAGAGCTGCATCTAGGACTTCACATAATAAAGTGCAAAAGAAACAAGATGAGGAATCAACTTGTTTCTTCTACAAGAAGGCAGGACATATGAAGAAGGAATGTCTTAAGTACACCGCTTGGCGTATCAAGAAGGGTAAGCTACTCAATTTTGTTTATTCTGAGGTTAATGATGCTTCTCTACCTAATCATACTTGGTGGGTAGTACCAGTGCCACTACTCACATAAGTATGTCTATGCAGGGTTATCTGAGGAGCCTTCTGACAAGTGATACAGAATGATACATCTAAGTGGGCAACAATCATACAACTACAATAGAGGTTATAGGTCTATTTACGTTGCAATTAGATTCCAGTTTATTTTTGGATTTGGATGAGACATTCGGTTGAACTGTCATTTAGACGGAATTTAATTTCCATTTTAGTTTTGGACAAATCAAGCTATTCTTGTTTATCTGGAAATAATAAATTTAGTCTTTTCAAAATTCTAATATTATTGCAACTGGTACCTTGATTGATAACCTATATAAAATCGACACTATTATCTCAATTAATGAAACTTTGCATGTCGAGAAATATGGTACAAAATGCAAAACCATTAATAATTCCTCTATGTTATGGCACAAGTGAATAGGACACATCTCTAAACACAGAATACAAAATCTTGTGTTAGATGGAATTCTTAACTCACTTGACCTCACAGGCTTCACAATTGGTGTTGAGTGCATTAAAGGAAAAAAGAAAAATATACATAAATTAGGTACCAATAGGAGTTTTGGTGTCTTAGAACTGATACATACTGATATCCTGCGGTCTATTTTGTACAGCTTCATGGAATAACCAATAGTATTTCATCACATTCATAGATGATTACTCTCGCTATGAGTACGTATATTTAATGCATGTCTCAATCTGTGAACGTATTCAAAGCCGAAGTTGAAAATCAACTCGACAAAAAAATTAAAGCCATCAAATCTGATCGTGGTGAATTGTACAGTAGGTATAATGGATCCGATGAACAACATCTAGGACCTTTTGCCCAGTGCTTAGAGGAATGTGGAATCGTCCCACAATACATAATGCCAAGGAAACCTAGCCTGAATATTTTTGTCGAGCGATGAAGTGGAACACTTAAGGACATGGTGAGGAGCATGATTAGTCATTTCTTCTTACTTGAATCACTTTGGGGAGAAGTACTTAAGACTGTAGTTTATATACTCAACAGAGTACCCAATAAATCAGTAGCTAAAATCCCATCTGAATTATGGACAGACAAGAAGCTTAGCATTATTCACTTGCATGTTTGGGGTTGTCCAGTTGAGGTAAGGCTATATAGGCCAAATGAAAAGAAACTAGACTTAAGAATAATAAGCTGCTATTTTGTTGGCTATGCTAAAAGTTCCAGAAGTTTCAAATTTTATGATCCATCTAATAGGTCCTTTTTCGAGATAGGTAATGTGAGATTCCTTAAGGATGTTGAGATTGGTGGGGAAGGGGGAGGGGGAGATAAAATAAGGGATATTATCTTTGAGGAGGAATCTGTTTCTCTTCCTATAATTGCTATTGAAGGTGATCAAGCTCATTTACCTAACATTATTCAAGAACTAAATCCGGAAATTTAAGACAATATTCTACAACTCCCTGTCTTACATAAGGAAGTTGCTCCCGAAGAGCAACCTCAAGAGGAAGTGCCATTAAGAAGATCTATTAGGGAAAAGAGAAACGCGATTCTAGATTACATCGTCTATCTGCTAGAACATAATTTTGACATAAGAGTGGAAAATGATCCAATCAATTTCACTCAAGCCAAATAAAGTTCAAAATCCCAAAAATGGATTAATGCCATGAAGGATGAGATGAAATCTATGAAAGATAATGAAGTTTTGGAACTTGTCGAATTGCCAGCAGAAAAGAAACTAACTAGTTGTTAATGGATTTTTAAAACCGAAAGGGATTTTAAAGATAATATCGAGAAATATAAGGCTAGTCTGATTACCAAGGGTTTCACTCAGAAATAATGCATTGATTATAAAGAGACTTTTTCTCCAGTTTCTTCGAAAGGCTCTTTCAGAATAATTATGACCCTAGTAGCTCATTTTGACTTGGAGTTACATCAGATGGATATAAAGACTGTGTTTCTTAATAGTGATATTGACGAAATGATTTATATGGTACAACCAAAAAACTTTGTAACTAGAGATCCAAAGTCTATAGTTTGTAAACTAAAGAAATGCATTTATGGTCTCAAATAAGTATCTCGTCAATGGTATCATAAGTTCCATCAAGTTATTTTCTTATTCGGTTTTGAGAAAAATTCGGCAAATGGATGCATTTATCATAAGTTCAATGTGACTAAATGTATCTTCCTGGTCGTGTATGTTGACGACATACTTTTGGCAAGTAATGATATAGGCTTATTGCATGAAATTAAGAGATTTCTATCAAATAAATTTGAGATGAAAGATCTTTGGGACACCTCTTTTATATTAGGGATTAAAATACACTGACATTACTCTCAGGGTATTCTTAGTTTATTATAAAAGAGCTATATCGAAAAGGTACTTGATAGATTTGGTATGAGCAAATGTGCTTTAGGAGATACACCCATTGCTAAGGGTGATAAATTCAGTCTCATTCAATACCCTAAGAATGAATTTGAACCTAAAGAAATGCAAAAAATCCCTTATGCATCTGCAGTATGGAGTTTGTTGTATGCTCAGGTGTGTACGCCTCTAGATATAGTATATATAGTTAGAGTATTTGGTAGATATTTAAGCAACCCTAGTATGGATCACTGGACAACAATAAAGAGGGTTTTACGATATTTACAGGGAACAAAAGATTATATGCTCACTTATTGGAGATCTAATCGTTTAGAGATTGTGGGATATTCTGACTCCGATTATGTTGGATGTCTAGATAATAAGAGATCTGCTCACCAAAGTTCTAAGACCTAAGGTGTTTCATGAGCATAATGCTTATATGGGTATTGTACTATTTAAAGATGTTCATGATTAGTGGGAGTTAGATTTTACAAGTTCTCTTGTGATAGACATATTTATTATTTGATATCAATAGAGTGATGATTTTCTTTATACTTTGAATTTATATTTTATTTTCTTTCTTTATGTAGTTTTGCATAAAGTTGTGGTTTTGTATAAAGAGAAAGACTAAGGTTGATTTGTTGGAATCATAAAGTAGGACCAAATGGAAATAGACATGTAAGATAATTTTTTGTGTAATTTCTATGCCACACATCCATATTTGATTTGTGACATTGTGTGTAATTATTTGGTAATTATTGACGGATTTAATTGCCTACCTGAGTATAATGAAGACCGCTTTGGTTTCATATTAATATATAAGATGGTTCAAATTGTCTTAAGGAGTAATTTCTTAACAGACCGTAATAAAGCACACACACTCAATTTTTCATTATATAATTGTCTCAGGAAAAACCTATGTAGCCTAAATGGGAGATTGTTGGGTTACACGTTTGACCCAATATGTGGGCCACAACTTTTTATAATAATTATATATTAGAGCTGTCTAATTAAGTGGAGTTATTAAGTGATCTAATTATAGGCTTAGGAAATTACCTATTAAGTATAGACTGCATAATGTGTGGTTACCCAATACTAAACCAGTAAGGATTGATGGAGTCTCGATTAGTTGCTAGTATATGTTAGAATTTTAGTTTTTTAGTTTTTGTAATTATTTTGGACTTTATCCCACATTGCTTGTCTATGAATATTTGGGGTCTATAGTTGGCTATAAATAAAGCCTACTGTAATTGGTTTTAATCATCCCAAAATTAGTTCTCTATTAGTGAGGACCTTTATTCTTAAGGACCTATATAATTTTGTTTTTATCCCTTTTTCCTATTTATTTCTGAGTTTTTGCATTATAGCCCAGATTTTATATTTCCTCTTATTTGAAGTTAGTGAAGTCGTCAGCAACGCCTCGAGGATGTAGGTAATTTGCTAAACCTCGCTAAATTTTGTGTTCCCATTTATTTTTGCATTTAGTATTTCTGCGCATTTTCTACTTTTGTTAATTTCAGTAGCTAGTTGGTAGTTTATATTTAATATTATCTTAGTATTAAATATAAGCTTTTAGAAGTAGTTATACTTCCGCTACACAACAAGTGGTATCAGAATGCAGGTTTACCCTAGGTTTTTTTTGGTAGCTATTTGAAATATTAGCAGAAATGTCAGAATCTTCGTCAACATCGGCAAAGATGAAACCTGTGACTAGTACAAAAATCGACATGGTGAAATTTGATGGCTGAAATAACTTGGCTTATGGTAGTGTGAGGTATTAGATAGTTTATGTCAATAAGATCACGATATTGCTCTGGAGGAGACGAAACCAGAAAAAAATAGATGAAAAAGAATGGGAGAGGATCAATCGTCAAGCTTGTGACACGATCCGCTAATGTCTTTGTAGAGAACAGAAGTATCCATTCATAAGGGAGACATCTACAAGTAAGCTATGGAAGGCACTCGAGAACAAGTACATGAAGAAGAGCATTGAGAACCGACTATACTTGAAGAAGAGATTTTTCTATCTCTAGTTGAAGCCTAATACAATGATTGGTGACCATATTGATACTTTCAACCAGTTGATTGCAAATTTGTTGAATTTGGATGAAACCTTTAAAGATAAGGATAAAGCAATGTTGTTGATTGGGTCCTTTCTTAATGAGTTAGATCATCTTTGTATTACATTGCTCTATGGGAAGAAAAAATTATCTTTCAATAAATGAGTGATGCATTGTACAATCATGAGATTCGGAAGAAAAATCAGAAGAAGAATAGGGATATTCCAACAGACGCGCTTACTACCAAGGGATGTAGTCAAAGTCATAAGCAGGAGAAAAGGGGTAGCTCTCATTCGAAGTGAAGACCTGGTAAGGATGAATGTGCCTTTTGTCATGAAAAAGGGCATTGGAAGAAAGATTGTAGCTGAAGTTATAGAATAAAGGCAAGGCCAAGGCTATATAATACATATGTAGCTGAAGTTGAAGATGATGAGTCAGATTTTACTCTAGTTAGTCAATCTTTAACGTCATAATATGATGAATGGATTCTAGATTTGGGTTGCATTTATCATATGTGTCTTTACAAGGAATGGTTCTTTAACTTTGAAAAGCTAAATGGTGGAATTATTTACATGGGTAATAATGAATTGTGTAAAACAATTGGGGTAAGTTCAATTCGATTGAAAAATCATGATGGATCGACTAGAGTTCTGACAGATGTTCGGTATGTATCGAAATTTAAGAAAAATCTTATATCTTTAGGAACTTTAGAATTTAAAGGCGTCGCCATATCTATACGAGATGGAATTTTTAAAATTACTTTAGGATCTTTGATGGTAAGGAAAGGTACAAGAAGAAATAACTTGTATTACTATAATGATAGTACAATTATTGGATCAGTTGTTGCAGTTTTTGAGGATGAGGAAGCTTCAAAAATTACCAGGTTATGGCATATGCATTTGGTAATGCAGGGGAAAAAGCTTTCTTTAGTTTAGTGAAGCAAGGCTTACTAAAAGGACCAAAAACCTGCAAGTTAGATTTTTGTAAATACAATATTTTGGAAAAACAGACAAGAGTGAAGCTCGGCACAACAATTCACAATACTGAAGATATTCTATATTATGTTCATTCAGATGTGTGGGGACTTACCAAGACAGGTTTTTTGGGAGGTTTGTACTATTTTGTTTCTTTTGTTGATGACTTTCTTAGAAGAGTTTGGGTATATGTAATGAAGACTAAGGATGATGTACTTGAAGTTTTTCTTAAATAGAAAAAGATGATTGAGACTCAGATTAGCAGAAAGATCAAACGACTTTGATCAAATAACAGTAAAGAATATAAGAGTGATCAATTTTCGGGAGTTTACTAATCGGAAGATATTGTGCGTCATTTTACAGTCCAAAAAATACCACATTAGAATGTGGTGGTAGAACACATAAATTAGACTTTGTTGGAGAAGGTTCGGTGTATGTTGTCCAATGTTGGGTTGAGCAAAGCTTTTTGAGCTGAGACAATTACATATGCATGTCATCCCATTAATCATTTACTATCGACTACAATTAGAGGCAAAACCCCTCTTAAGGTATGGTCTAGAAAACCTATTAGTGATTACGATTCTTTGCATATCTTTGGTTCCACTGCCTATTATCATGTGAAAGAATCCAAGTTAAATCTGAGAGCCAAGAAAGCATTATCTATGGGTATCAGCTCAGGTTTAAAGGGATACTGACATTAGTGTCTAAGTTTGAAGAAGATTTTATTTAGCAGGGATGTTACTTTTAATGACTCTACCATGTTAAAGAATGTAACAGAAGACCAAGAGAAGACTATTAGTATTCCCCAGCAGGTAGAGCCTAGTCGGCAGCAGGTGGAGTTTGAGAAAATGACAACATTAGTCCTAGCTAATATTGTTGAAAATAATAGTGCTACTCCATTAGCAGAGGAGGACACTAAAGATGAAGAAGAGGTTCCAATCCAAGAGCCTCAACAGTAGCAAGAATTAATTGCACATAATAGGCCAAGACGTGAAATTCATAAACCTACTTGATTTGTTGATATGAGAGCCTATGCACTTCCTATTATGGATGATGATGTTCCTTCCATGTATAAAGATGCAATCAAAAGTTTGAAAGCTAAACAGTAGGTAAAAGCAATGAAGGAAGAAATGTAGTCTCTTTAGAAGAATGATACTTGGAAACTAATTCAACTACCAAAGAACAAGAAAGAAATTGGGTGCAAATGGGTATATACAAAGAAAGAAGGATTTCCTGATAAGAATGATATTCGCTTCAAGGCAAGATTGGTAGCGAAAAGCTATGCTCATTTGTAGGGAATTGATTACAATGAGATATTTTCTCTAGTTTTTAAATATTCCTCCATTGGAATTTTGTTAGCCTTAGTAGCATGATTGGATCTTAAACTAGTTCATTTGGACATAAAAACCACGTTTCTATACGGTGATTTAGAAGAGGAAATCTATATGTCTCAGCCAAAAGGATTCAAGATTGCTAAAAAAAAAACTTGGGTTTGCAAACTAAAAAGATCATTTTATAGGCTAAAACAATCGCCAAGTAAGTGGTACAAGTGATTTGATCAGTTTATGATGGGTCAGAAGTATACAAGAAGCAAGTTTGATAGTTACGTATATTTTCAAAAGCTTTGAGGTGGCTCTTTCATTTATCTACACTTGTATGTTGATGATATATTGATAGCTTCAAAAAATCAAGAAGAAATTGAGAAGTTAAAAGCTCAGTTGAATCAAAAGTTTGAGATAAAAGATATTGGTAAAGCAAAGAAGATTCTCAGTATAGAGATTAGCAAAGATAACGGGAGAAGTAAGGTTAGTTTGACTCATAAGTAATATCCGAAGAAATTATTACAGTTTTTGGTATGATTGAACAATCAAAACTTGTTAGTACACTGCTTGCTCCTCATTTCAAGCTTAGTGCATCTTTATCTCCGAGTACAGATGTAGAGCGAGAGTACATGTCACAAGTTCCGTATTCAAATGGAGTTGGTAGCTTAATGTATGCAGTAGTGTGTACGGGACTCGACAATTCACATGTAATTAGAGTTGTGAGCAGGTATATACTTGATCTGAATAAAGATCATCGGCAAGCTGTGAAATAGATTCTACGATACTTATTGAACACTGTAGATGTTAGTCTAGTTTTTGAGCGGGATGATAGACTTGGTCAGTATATGGTTGGTTATGTTGATTCTGATTACGCTGGTGATTTGGATAAACATTGTTTAACTACTGGATATGTATTCATATTTGTAAGAGCATCAATCATTTGGAAGTCTACTTTACAGTCTATAGTTGCTTTATCTACTACAGAGATAGAGAATATGGCAGTTATAGAGGATGTGATAGAAGCTATTTGGTTACAAGGATTACTGGAAGAGCTAAGAGTTATTCAGAAGCATGGTTGTATTTATTCTGGTAGTCAGAGTGCCATTCACTTAACAAAAAATCTAGTATACCATGTACGTACGAAGCATATTAACGTTCGACATCACTTTGTGCAAGAGATTTTTGATGAAGGAAAGATACTGCTTCAGAAGATTGAAATTGCTGAGAATCCTACAGATATGACGGCCAAGGTGGTGACATCAATAAAGTTTAATCATTGTTTGGACTTGATTAACATCCTACAAATTTAACGGAACTTTTTGACGCATAAAGTGGTGTTGCTATAATAGATAGAAGATACAGAAAATAAAGAAATTTGGTGGGACCTGCTAACTCGCCAAAGTGTAGATTATTAGAATTTTGGCTTGTTAGTTTTTGTAATTATTTTGGACCTTGTCCTACATTGTTTGTGTATGAATATTTAGGATCTACAGTTGGCTATAAATAATGCCTACTATAATTGGTTTTAATCATCCTAAAATTAGTTCCTTATTGGTGAGGACCTTTATTCCTAAGACCCTCTATAGTTTTGTTTTATCCATTTTTTCTCATTTGTTTTTGGGTTTTTGTATTATAGCCAAGATTTTGTATTTCCTCTTATTTGAAAGTAGTCAGCAACGCTCTGAGGACATAGGTGATTTGTCGAATCTCGCTAAATTTTGTGTCCCCCCTTTATTTTTACATTTAGTGTTTTCTGCACATTTTCTGCTTTCGTTAATTTCAGTAACTAGTTGGTAGTTTATATTTAATATTGTCTTAGTACTAAATATAAGCATTTGGAGTAATTGTAATTCCGCTGCACAATAGTATATAAGGACATAACTACTAAGATTCTGGTCTCCAAACCAAATAGAACGTATACTTTTCTTCTCTACTCCCATCAACAGAGAGAAAACTTATTGAGTATACATAGAGTATTCTGACTGTGCAAGACATTTTACCTTTAGGCTCTAATTAATTAATTGCTTCTATTTATGTGATCTCATTTTTTGCTGTAGAACAGAATGGATCCAGATTATTCATGAGTTTTCTCTTAACAAATTTTTTCTTGACAATTTGGCATGATAGATTCTAGGATTGTATTTAGTTTAACAATTCATTATGTATATCTACCATAATTATGTAATTAAAGTTGATTGAATAATTATTGAAATTAGTCTAGAATGAATTTGAAACTAAACTAATCAGATTAAGTTTTAGGTCAAATTTTTTAATTAAAAATCAGTAAGAAAAAACAAAGAAGAGCTGATAATTTTTCCGAAGCCTTTGAATTCTGTATCTATGTAGTTGGGCTTGGTTGACGGCCAAACATTTTGCTTTTTCTCCTTTTAATTAATGCGTCGCATTGCATCACATTTACACATATAATACATATGTATGTCATCATTCTATATGCCAAGCAATAATTAATGCCGACAAACTCTTTGTTAAAATAATAATTAACAAAAAAAATAATGTTTTAATGAGCACCTCGTAAGGTCCAAAGTTACTACATGCAATCATGAAAGGTCGAGAGAAAGACTCCTAAAGAAATAAAAATTGTGTTTAAAAAAATTAATAAAAAAGACTCCTACTCCTCTAAATGTTCTTTACTTATTTTAAAATATTATTTTGTACCATATAAGCTTTTACATTGGATTTTAGTGTTTTATTGGTGAAGATATTTTCTTAATTATTAGAAAATTCAATATGGTTGCCGACCCAGAAAAATATGTTATTGCAAAGTTCTGAAGTTTCTGGCTAGCTTGTTAGTGGTCAACATACAAGTACATATACAATTCAAAATTGAATTAAACGCAAGCAGGTATAAACATAGTGATGTGTGGTTCTCATGAATTATATACGAAAACTAACGAAACGGCTCAGTAAAAACGTGAAATTAGCCCTACACTTGACCGCCTGATAAAAATAAAAAGAATAAAAAAAGGTCAAACATGCGTGTAATAAGGAGTTTAAATTATTGGTATATTTTGTATTTTGATATTTTATTTAATTTATATTTTATATTTTGATTATTATTAATATTAATTTTTAGATTTAAAATTTATTATAGATTTATATACATCAATTTAGAGTAGTTAATTTATTTAAATTATTTAATAAACTTATTTTCAGATCAATTTTTATATAATTTATTTTTAATTTTTTAAACTGTATCCCAGTAAATTAATTGCTCTAAATTGATGTCATGATATAAATTTATAACAGATTTCAAATCTAAGAATGATAACCAAAATACAAGATATAATTTAAAAAATATATCAAAATACAAAATATAAAAATGATAATATCCCTAAATTATTTTAGCAAAGATAACAATTAATGTATATACCAACAAATTGTTGACTTTTAGCTGTTAAATTAATTTTGGTTTTCAAATTGTCCTAGTTATTTTGAAATCCAACCAATATATTGACGAATTTTATGGCCAAGCAAAGGTTATAGCCGCCAGAACTGTTCAAAAGTATTTTCATTGAGCAAATTGTTCTATTTCTTAGTCTTTGGCTTGGCTTATTTTCAAATATATATATATATATATATATATATATATATGTATACAGACACATTGGGGGATATGATGGTGTATGGTTCTTCTATTTTTTTTTTTCATTTATTATTTTCCAAGCCTATCTTAAGTTCTTTAGAATATATTATTCCTAATATGGTTCATCGACCATATAAGTTTATCATTTATATTAAGCTCTCAAAATTTAACAGACCAATTGTAGAAATGGATCATACAGTTAAAAAACAATTCGCAAAGGACTGCATATAACAACATATTCTTGTGATATATCGTTGGATGTAGATATTAGATATCTCCTTTTCATCAAAAAAAAAAAAAGAAGATATTAGATACCTCTGTTAATTATGAAATTGAAATTTTAAAGAGTAATGTTAGGAGGTATTTGAGCACTTTAAAGTACTAAGTATTTATATACTAGATTCTATGCAGGGTTATACCCGAAAATGGACATCTTATATGGTATTTGACACATTAAAATGTTCCATAATATTAATCGAAAAATAAATTATAAATCATGAAAGTGTTGAGGATTTTTGTTTTTTTCCTTTAAGAACTAAGAGACTCCAATTTGAAGGGGGAAAAAATAGATGAAACTTGTTTAGTGGCCTCTTTACAACGCGCCCCTTGACCTTCAATTAGTTCTTCATTTTGGACGATAATGATGGGTCATATTTTTTACCAACCGCATTTTAAGTTCGAATACAGAATAAAACAGAATTATTTTTTTATTATAAAAAGTTGGAAGTACTTGTATCCACTGGTTCATAGAACTCCATGTGTATTATTTAAGGATCACTGGACATTGAATTATTCTTTTGAGCATTTGAACAATTAAAGAAATAACGAACAACTTTCCGCTTTGGGGTCCCATAATTTATGGCGAATGCGGGCATTAAACATTATCACCGGCAAGTTTATGAGCACCAAACGCAATACCTTTTAAGCCACATTAATTAATAGTTTTAAGAATCATAGTATACTCCTCCATTTAAAAGTTAAGTATTCAAAAAACCAATTATTATATATGCATGTACTCGTGCGTTTTAAAATTGAGTAATTGCTGTTTCAAACCAAAAAAAAAAAAATTGCAAAACCAATTTAATAATCCATCTATACATAAAGATTCGTTGAATGTGATTTGACAAAGAAAAACATATAATATATATTCACCGACAACTTACAATTAAAATAAAAGTTGAGAAACTTTAGGTAAAATTAAAAAAATAAAGCGTACAAAAAATTTAACGTGACTTACTTAATTAAGACTATGTTCATGGACAAGCTTGTGAAGAATTTTATTACGAGAAAGAGATTATAACTCACTTTTCTCTAAATATAAGGAGATAACAAATGAACTTCTCTCTCTTAAAATTAAAAAAAAAAAAAACACTCTAAACAATTTAGGAGAAAACAAATAGGACAGTAAGAAGAATTCTAATATTGAACTCTCTCTTTGAAAGGAAAAAGATTTTGGAATGAGATGCTAAATAAGGTTGTGGAGAAAGGTATATATAGTTGACTCCCTTGTACATCCTTCTTTTCCTTTTTGTTTTTTTCTTTCTTTGGTCAATAGTGGTGGTACTATATATATTTGACTATTCAATATTCTCCCACTTAGAGTGTGGTGCCCAAGGTTCTCACATGCATATTAAGCCAATAATAATTATGTTCTAATTGCATATTAGGCATCTAGAAGTCTTTAATACTAGTTTTGTAGCAACATACTCATTCATTATGTTATGTGCATTTACATACATGTTATTACACTAATGATTATCGAAGTGTCCCAATGTAGTGTAAAGGTTCAATATCCTCATAGAGAGAGCTCAGTGTGCTAAAAGAACAAAGAATATAATTATGAAAGTAATACTATGTACACATGCATTTACTTACTGATAACTTAGTTAAATAGTAGTTTTCAATAAAAAGCATCTTTCATGCGTTTCAGAACCAAATTCACTGTGCATTCTATAAATTGGGAAATTATACTTTATTTGCATTATCAATTAAAGTCTAATGGACTTTCTTTTTATGTTTAATGATTGGTTATGGGCTAGGTTCCACCAAATTAGAATAAGATTGGCCATATAGGATCATAAGTCAAAGTATGACTAGATTTCACTTTCTAAGCTAGGTTTCACCATTTTGGTCTACACTTGAGTGTATAGGATTGACCAGAAACGTGGTGAGTATGCTAAGGATGTTTTAGAGCTTGACACATGGAAAGTAGTGTGTAAAATTCCCAAAATACCCCTTAGAATTTAAGTTATACCATTCTTAGTCTTTAAGTATTGATTTTTAACCAAATCTGGTCATTTGCTTTTTCTTTCTTTCCAGCCACGATCTGAGCCTCTCCAATACCTTTTTACACTTCTCTCAACTTTCCTTAACCATCTCCAAGAGTTTCCAAGTGGTAGAACGCAAGTTGGAGCCCTAGAAAGCAAGATACACCAAAACTAGTCAAGGTAATTCTATTAAGTTCTTCTTTTTAAGTCTTGTCCTTTGATTTCAATTCTCTACTTGTTCCTACTTGAATAATGGTTCTTTCAGGTCATATTAAGTTCAAAAATCTAATTCTAAACCTAGAGAATCAGTTTGGTGGAGGTAGAAGGCAAGAAATCCAACAAAAGCTCAAACTAGTCAAAGTGAGCATTATGTATGATTTTGAACTTATAGCTAATTTCTTTTGTGTTAGCCCTTAAACTAAAGTAATTATTTGGTGAATAATGATCCTAGGAACCTTATATATCACTGGAAACATAAAATTTAGGTGGAGGATTAAAGTTAAACCTAAGGCCCCAAAGATTGCTATTTATGGAATTAAGTGTTTTCATGTGTGGTAGATTAAGTTTTCCATATTTTTAATCTGATTTCTTAAACTTATAATATATATTTTATTGATTCTATTAGTTATTACATTTATTTTATGGCTGATTATGATGGCACACAAGTGTAAAAATCGTTTAAACTTTGTAAAAGATTGAAAGGAATTCAAATGCACTTAGGTTGTTCCAAATGATCCTCTTTGATGTGTATATGTAGGAATTGGATTGTTAACTGTTATGGCAGGTTTAAAACCATGATTTTAATCATGTGGAAATGTCCCTAAAATAGGGGAGGTGCTGTCCAAATTTTTTTTAAAATGAAATGACACCATTTAGGAGCAAATGGACTTGTTTTTACAAAATTATGTGCCATTTTGGATCATTTTGTGCTAATGAACTAGCAT
>JXTB01000028.1:1067090-1078338 GCA_002914805.1 Parasponia andersonii
GGGCCCAATTATGAATAAGTTTTAAGGAAAATATATGAACTAAAAATGTTTAAGAAAGAAAAGGGTACAATGGGAACTTTACGAGATGTTTAAGCATACATAAGCATGCATAGTTTTTACTTACTGAGCGTTAGCTCATTTTAGTCTTATGATGCAGATGAGGAGGCATATTTTGGTGTTGACTAGCTAGTTGCCTAGCTTGCCTTTTTGTCGCCATGATCATACAGATGTAGACGAGCTTGACCTATGGGCGACATTTTTTGTTCTCAGATATTTTGGGGTAATGTAAATATTACAGCTGATGGCAAAATCGACTGGTAAAAACCTCTTTTGATTGTACATTTTGTAAAGATACTTTTAACAAAAAATGCCATGTAGTTTCTTTTGTCCTAAAGTTCTAGAAAGTTTTAAAAAAAAAAAAATTTAAATTGCCCACCTTTTTATCAAAACAAAAGGTAATGTTTAAGAAAGAATAATACTTCATAGTTTGACTGTATATGACAATATGGTTAAACTAGGGGGTGTTACATAGAGACTTGATTTTAATCACATCTTCACACTTAATAAATTTTTTTCTTCGTTTGTTACTTCTTCATGCTGCTTATGTATCTGATAGATCATATGAGGATCTATACTATTAGAACTTGCCAATATTGATTAGTTTAGTTAAAGCATCTGCTAAGTATTTCTTGGTGTGAATCTTCTTCATATCAACACTTTTATCTTTTACTACTTCTCAAATAAAGTGATATTGAACACCTATGTACTTCGTCTTAGAATGAAAGGCTGGATTCTTTATAATGTGCAAGGCACTTTAATTGTCACAAAATAAAGGAATCCTCTCTTATTTGTGTCATAGCTCCTCCATAACCTTTGAACCCAAATAGCCTCTTTGCAAGCTTCTATAGCTGCCATGAATTTTACTTCTGTTATAGATAAAGCCACAATAGTTTGAAATTTCAAAACCCAGCTTACAACTCCTTCTGCAAGAGTGAACACATAGCTTATAATAGATTTTTGTTTGTCAAGATCACCTACAAAATCTGAATCAACATATCCTCTGATAATAAATTCTGATTCTCCATAACATAGTGCAATATCTAAGATTCCTTTGATGTACCTCAGAATTCCCTTTATAGCATTCCAATGCTCTCCACCAGAATTTACCATATACCGGCTAACTTCTTCATTTGCTTATGCAATGTCTGATCTTGTGCACAATATAGTGAACATTAGACTTCCTACTATTGATGCATATAGTACTCGAGACATCTCCATCCTCTCTGCTTTATTACTACGACACATTTGAAAGATAATTTGAAGTTAACAGGAAGTAAGATAGAAATTAGCTTACACTCTTACATATTAAAGCGTCGTAAGATTTTCTTCAAATAATTTTTCTAAGAAATCCAAATCTTCATGTTACTTCTGTCTCGGTGAATTTATATCCCTACAATCTTGTTTGTTGGTCCTAAGTCCTTCATATCGAATTTCATAGTCAACTGTGCTTTCAATTCTTAGACTTGATCTTTATTGGGACCCGCTACTAACATGTCGTCTATGTACAATAACAAGATAATGAAATCACTATCTTCATCAAATCTTCTAAAGTATATGTAGTGGTATGAACTGAGTCTATTGTATCCAAGGCTTATAATGAAAGAATCAAATCTTTTATACCAACACCTTATTGCTTATTTGAGATTATACAGAGATTTATTCAACTTGTAAAACCAAGTTCTCTTTGTATGTTTTAGCAAAATCTTCTGGTTAGAGCGTATAACTCTTTTTTTCAAGTTCTCTAAGATGAAACACAGTTTTCACATTTAGCTATTCTAGATGTAGATCAAATGTAGCACACATTGCCAGAACCACTATGACTATTGTGAATCAAACCACAGGTGAAAATATCTCGTTGAAGTCAGTACCTTCTTTCTAAGCATATTTCTTTACCATCAATCTTGCACGATACTACTCCACTTCCTTCCTTATAGTAGCGAAATAAGATCTCATGTCTTATTCTTGTAAAAGGTTTCAGTCTCTTCTTGTATTGCTATTATTCACAAGGATACATCTGGGCTTTTGGTCGCCTCATGAAAAATTGTTGGCTCTCCACCCTTTATTAGAAGTCAGTATGTAATATTGTTCTTAGTGACATAATCTGAGTGTCACGCTAGTGGTCTTCTCTTACGAGTTGACCAACAAATTATAGAAACTTTCTACTCGATTGGTTCTTTTACTTTGTGCTCTAGTATTATTTTAGAAGAATCTGAATCTTCAATATTCTTTTCTACCTGAATTGCAATAGTTTATGGATTGCTATCATCCCCCTTCTTTCGTAGTTTATTTTTTGCAAATATCACATCTTTACTGATGAAAACCTTTTGGGCAGTAGGATTTTATAAACGATACCTCTTAACTCCATTAGTATATACCAAGAATATGCACTTTTTAGACTTTGAATCTAGTTTTATAATTTCGTAAGTATTATGCATTGTGTATACAGGACCTCCAAACATGTGTAAGTAAGAATAATCAGTTGGTTCACTAGTGCATATCTCTATTGGTGTCTTTAGATCAATCGTAGTTAATGGAGATTGATTGATTACATAACACGCAATTTTGACTACTTCTTCCCACAATGTCTTAGGGTAGACTCGTAGCTCTCAATATTACTCTTGTCTTTTCTAACAAGGTTTTGTCTATCTACTCTGCCCCTCTATTTTGCTGAGAAGTGTACACCACTATAAAATACCTCTTGATATATTCTTGTTAACAAAAGTTATTAAATTCATCGCTTGTATATTCTCTTCCATTGTCTATCCTTAAACATTTGAGCTTCTCTCCAAATTCAAGCTTTATCCATGCTTTAAATGTTTTGATGACTAAAAATACATTTGTCTTCCTCTTGATAGGATATACTCAATATCTCCTGGAGTAATCATCAATAAAAGACACAAAGTATCTAGCTCGTCTAATAGACATCATCAGTGCTTGCCAAACATTCGAGTGAACCAAATCTAGAGCCTTTTTACTTTTAGAATAGATATGCTAAACTTTAATATATGCTTCTTGCTTGTAACACAATACTCATAAAAGGGTAAAGATACCTTTATGAGACCAGGAAATAACCTCCATTCAAAAAGAAACTTCAAGCCTCATTTTGACATATGGTTAAGTTTACAATGCTACATCATTGTAGATTCTTCTCTGGAATTTGTTAAAGTTGCTGATGCATCTACTTCCATCAGTGTATCTCCTTTAAGTATGTATAGATTCATTACGATCTTCTCCGTCTTTATTACTACAAGCGTGCCCTTCATGATTTTTATGATCTTATTCTCGACACGAGTTTTGCAACCAAGATTATCTAATTGTCCTAAAGATAATAGATTTTTTTTAGGCCGTTCACATGTCACACCTCTTAAATAATACAAATAGTGCCATCATACATTTTTAGCTTGATTGTGCCAATCATAGTGATCTCTAAGGCATGATCGTTACTATGAACACATATCCTCGAAAGACATGTTTATATATATGAAACCACTCACTGTGAGAAGTTATGTGCTATATTGCTTCTGAATCTATTAACCAAACATCAGTGAGTTGCTTTTTGTCCTTAGAAACTATTGCTGCTTCGTTGTATAGGATTTGTCCATCATCTAAAGTATTTGTAAGAATGGCAATAGGGCAGATCAGGGATGATTTTTCAATTACTATTCCCATACCCAAAAGCTAATCACAATATCATATCCATCTCATTAATCATTCTTTTAAATGCGGAGACGGTGCATGTATTAATTAATGGATAACAAGAAAAACTGTGGTTACTTATTACCCATTGATAATAATAAAATATTAAAAAAATTAAAATAAAAATACTAAATCTTTTTCATAATCAACAAAACATTAAAGACAATAATATACTAATAATTTTCAAACTCTAAAATTTAAAAATATATAAGTATATATAACTCTCTAAATTCATTATTTTACTAAAGATATAAGAATATAAATAATATAAAATTAAATCCACATCTATATGTATAATAATTTTCTATGTGAATATATATATATATATATATCTCAAGGCGGGTACAGTGTAGATTATGTTAATATCATCTTCGCACCATACCCGTATATTAACGGTGCAGTTATTCCTCATTCTGGTCATTTTCCTTGCTTGAACGATTTTTTCCCCTCTCCGTTCGAATCAAATAACTATGGATACCCGTAATCCTTAGTTATATTGTCATCTCTAAGTATTTATAATGTTTTTCTGAGCATTTAATGATTCGTAGTCCTTCCTTCTGGAACCTCTAGTTTTCTTGAGTTGCTAATACTCCCTTTTGATGTGACTTTTCTTGCCATACTGATAATACTTGATATTCTTCTTACTTCTTGACTTTGATCTACTATGATTTTGCTCCAAATAGAGTCACATTTCATTGATTTCCCTTTCATTGTCAAAGTGTTTGCTTGTTGTGAACTTACCAATCTGTTTTCCTTATTCTTATGCCAATTTTTTTCTTCAAGAATAGCAGCTGTAAGGTCGTTAAAAACTAGAGTTATAGCATTGCTGGTCACATTGATGATGAGCTGATCATACGAATTAGGTAGACTCTGAAGTAAGATTTTTGCACGTTCATTGTTCTCTATTTTATGCTCTATTGTTGTGAGCTACGAAAATAAAGTATTGAGAGTGTTAATGTAGTTGGTCACTACAATTGATTTTGCCATTGAAGGATGTAAAGCTTCTCTTCAAAAAAAATTTATTGTGAAGTGATTTGGCCTAATACAATTTTGTTAGTGTATCACATATTTCCTTGGTTGATTTCTTTTCTTCAATGCTCAACAAAACTCCATCTAATAGAGCCTGATGTAAGTTAGCGATATTATTGCCATCCATCTCGTCCCATTTTTTATCATTAGTAATCTCAGCAGGTCTTTTCCCAATTGCTGCTAGGTAATTATCTTTTCTCAAGATTGTCTCTATCTTTATTTTTCACTAAAAAAATTGCTCTCATTGAACTTCTTAATATCGAATTTTGTCGTGATTTTTTATCACCACAATTTATTCAGATATTACCATTTCACTGTATGTGAATAGTGTCGTACACTTGAACAGTACTGTATATATGAACAGTACTATATATGTGAAAAGTACTATAACCAATAGTTCTGATACAACTATTAAGAGATCGGTTTTGCGAAAGCGATAATATGCAGTTAAAATATGAGTTGAAAAATTTTGGGTAAAATAAAAAAGATAAAGCATACAAAAGATTTAACGTGGTTCACCTACTTTATACTATGTTCACATATAAGGTTGTGAAGAATTTCACTATGTAAAGAGAATTACATCTCAATTCTCTCTAAATATAAGAAGAGAACAAAAGAACCTCTTTGTCTTGAAATATAAGAAAATACTTTTTATAAAATTTAAGAAAAAACAAGTGAGACAGTAAAAGAATATCAAGAGGTTGAGAGGGGGTATTTATAGTTGAAATCCTCTCTCTTATATATCTCTTTTTCTTTTTCTTTTTTTTTTTTCCCTTTCAAATAAGAGTGGTGCCTCCTATATTTGACCATTTCTTCTTTAAAAATTAGGATACCGTGTTAGTGTCGTTTACATTTGACCATTCAACATTTTCTAGCTAGAAGTATCTTCTGGAGTCGTATGCTTCATGCACATTATCCAGATCTCGATAGTGTATATAACGTTTTCCTCCATTGTCGTCAATATGTCGTTATAGTTTAACTGATTGTTCGATATTTGCTGTATTTTGACCAATTGTTTACTACTAAAGATAATTTTTATTGTGGTAGGATTGAATTCATTTATAGTTCTTATTTGAATGTATGAATTATAAAACTTTTGTTTGGTTAAAAAGAAAGATCACCGTAAACAGAAACTATTTCATTGGATTAGTTGGGAGTCGTTCCTGAACATCTTTATGTTGTTTATGGTCAAAGTTTCACCTTTTTCTTCTTATTTTTTTTAATGAATATCTTTGCATCTCATCAAATTTTCGTTCAACCCTAAGCAAAAGTTTGCTTCTTTTGTAACATCTTTAAAAATTTGTTTTCCCTTTCTTTTTTCTTTTTTTTTTTTTTTTTTTAAGAAAAGGCAATAAGAGGTGGCGGTCTTCTTCACAACTTAACTATATTTTTGAAATACGGTGACGATAATGTTTAATATCGTGGCAGAAAAAAAATAAATTCTCCGTGTATGGTTTATTTTCTTGATAATTAAGGATTGACCTGTTTATATAACTATCCTATCAGGTATAATATAACCATTTTTTTTTTTTTGGTGACATTGTAGCTTATTTTAATTAAGTGAAGGAATTATCACCAAAACACGATACACTACTAAAAATACCTAAATAGAAGACGGTTGCCAAATTTAAAAAGATATTTTTTTTAAAGCAATTGGGGTTATTTACTATTTTGTGCTTGTTTTTAACAAGAATAAAGTCTATTTAAGACATTTAACGCCGGTTTCCTATCGGCTCTTTGAGATATTTAACGCCATTTTTAAAAAAATTGGTGTCTATTTAATATTATGTATTTTTTTAATTAAGTTTTTTCTGTTGATTTAAGGATAAAATATTATTATAGTAATTTATTTTATATTTTATTGTGTGTTTTTTTAATTATTTTTTTAGTAAAACGAAACCATTTTGGTATTTTAAAAAATTAATAAATATAATTGATACTATAATTATAATCAAAGATAACTAAGTGGCAGTGCTTGGATAGATTGGCCTTACGGCTCCGTGTTCAATTCCCAAGAGGAACACCTTGTCCTCTTTTTATTATGTCTATTTGCAAGAAGTTGAAGTAACCTTAAACTGTCTGATAAATTTGATTGCTGACCTTACAATTCCCCAAAATATTGGGTCACATATGAAACTGACCTATCGCCTAACCATAAACTTTTGTTTATATATCAGGTTCTTAGTAAGAAACTATGTTCTGACATCAATTATATATATGTTTCCAACGAGTAATAGCAGCAATGTCATCTACCACAATACTAATGTATAGGTTAGAGGTTAGGAATAGATAATATAAAAAAAAAATAATTAAGTAGTATTATATATGTTTCCAACGAGTAATGGCAGCAATGTCATCTACCACAGTACTAATGTATAGGTTAAAGGTTAGGAATAGATAATATAAAAAATAATAATTAAGTAGTACTGACACAATCATAACAGGAAAAAAAAATGCTTAATAAATATGATTGGTGGTGGAGTGGGTATTTTGATTATTTTCAATTTTGTTCCATTAGAGTTTATGGACTAAACATATTTCTGAATTCTGAGTGTATCGTACCTAAAAGTTGAACTCACATGTTTGTTACTCAATACTCTTTATAATGAGGAGTGGGGACTCTGGATTGTTTTTTTCCAACCTAGCAGGATAACCTTGAACCCATGCGATCGATCCACCTAAATTGCTTTTTAGTTAACGCAAATGATAGATTCTATACGCAGCGATAGCTTAGCTTAATTTCCTAATAAAGAAAAAGTTTCCTACCGGAAAAAGATTGAAATGTATTGTATTCATTTGTTATTGAGAAAAGTAGGAAAAGATTGAAATGTATTGTATTTATATTTGTTATTGAGAAATGAGAAATCTTAGAAGTTCTATCTCGCATTATTACACAAGGAAAATAATTTGAACTGACTGATTGATTGCCACCGCTAAAATAATTCTAATATCTTTTTATTCACTTGAGGGATGACAAAAATTCTAAAGTCTTTTTCAAGGTATAAATTCAATGCGCATGTAAATACAAGATCAATTAAAGAAAAATCCTAATATATATTCTCTTTCTTTTCTAAAAAATCCCTACTACCACTCTTAAAAGAGGCCGAGAAGAAATCATCCTTCCCTATTCTCTGTGATCTCTTTTGGAGATATGAGATTTTTAAGTCCAAATTTAGATCTAATTATAATACTATATGTGTATGAATTTTGTACCACTTAATCTTTGACCTTTGTGACTTTTAAATTCCGTTTCTAGATCTTGAATATGAAAATTTTTTCTTTGATTTAAATTTGTAATGTAGATTGATTGTTTTTCTTTTCAACGGTAGTTTTCACCATAAAAACACAGTCTAATAGCAGGTGAAGACAATTGTTATATGGTTGTCTTTATTATCATCTTCTTTTGGAGAATTATAATAGCCTATAATTCTTGTTGTTGTCGGGTTTGTGTTTCACTTTTCGTGTTCTTTTTTTAGGAGTTCTAAATTATAATTATTTGTGCTTGTACTGTAATTAAAGTTTTTTTTTAGCTTTTGTTAATATTATTATCTTGAGGAGCCTATTTTTATCAGAAAAAAATGATCAATTCAAAAAAAAAAAGCATTAAGTAAAATGGCAATAATCCTCTTAGAAATTGAAATTAATATTTCGAGAGTTTTTCTTTTTGCACAACCATTTATTAAGTTAGTAGGAAGCGATTAATAGTTTTTTTTTGTAGAAATTTATATTACAGTATTTAATACATTAAATTTATACCACGTTATACATTCATTCACGAATAAACGTTATACCTAAAATTTGGTATATATTTAAAAATATAAACTATAGGTGTAAATTTACACTATAAATATAGAGAAAATTTGAATTTTTTATGGTAATTTTTCAAAAAAATTGGAAAATCTCGAGTTTTGAAATTCTTTGAAAAATTTCTCACTTTTTATTATTGATAGAGAAAATTTGAATTTTTTATGGTAATTTTTCAAAAAAATTGGAAAATCTCGGGTTTTGAAATTCTTTGAAAAATTTCTCACTTTTTATTATTGATGAGATACTTGAGGTACAAGTATGGTTGAAAAATAGCAATTTTGAAGAAAAATGATATTTTTCTAAATATTTATTAAAAATGATATTTTTTTAATTTTAAAAAAAAGTGATCTTGGTCTTAAATCAGTCTAGAATTTTTTTAAAAAATTTAGCTCATTCAAGATTTTTCAATTTTTTGTACTTTAGGCCTGAAATTTTGTAAGAATCCCATAAATATAAGCCATAGATAAAAATTTATATTATAATTTTATATCACACATATTTTACATATAAAATATATACTGCTTTTTAGGTATTAGTGAAATAAAACAAAAAAAAAATAGGTATTTGTGAAATACAAGGCATAAAAACATGTACTATGTGCAAATTTTACTAATTGTAACGCCATTTCTTTAGTATCGACCCATTTTGATACTGCCTAAAACAAAATGTTAAGGGTTTTATAGTAAAATGAACAAATTTTAGGCTCAAGTTAAGAAAATATTCATTTTTAAAATGTTATAATAAAATGTCCATATATACTTAGTGTAAAATATTATATACTAAGCATAAATATTTATATACTTAGTACATTAATTGAAATTAGTAGATATACTTATTTACTAAATATAAAAATATATATACTTGAATAATTAGCTATAAAATTTTTAAAAAATAAATATCTATTTTATTAAATTTAAAATATTCATCATTCACTTAAATTTCTTTAAAAAGAGTAATGTCTCGAAGAACGTACGAATTCGCTATTTACTTGATATTGATTCAAAATAGCGTTTAGTGTGTACAAAGCATTGAATCAAAATAGCTTTTAGCATAGACAAAACTAATTAACCAAAAACATAAAGCGTTACATTAACACTAATGGGATAGATTAAGTTCTTCTATGACCATCCCGCTTTCTGGTTGACCAACTCTTACTGATAGTCCGTCCCATATGTGTACAAGACTACAGTTAAACTATACACAATGGTGTCTATAATCGACAAATGTTGTTGACTTTACGGACTTCCGAATATCTACATTTTCTACGACTGAAATCATCAAGCTGTCGTTCGATGAGCAAGTGGGAAAATTGGAAAAAGAAAAAAAAATAAACTTTCCTTGCACTGATAGTAAAACTCGGTGTCCTTTCTCAAAACGCTTGAAACCTTGAACCAACAAAACTGATTCACTCCACAAAAGCATGAGATGTTGAACAACAGTCAGAAAGTCGGCAAGCGTGTACCGAAAAGAAGAAATGTCAAAAGTAAGTTAATGCATACTTGTTCTTTTACCTCTTGCAACTTAATATACTTGGCATGCCAACTGAAAAACAGAAAACTTTCTCTGACTGAATTTGTAGTTACGACCATAGATCCTGAGATCCTCAGGAAAATGTGTAAATAACAAAAGAATACTGTTGGAGCGGTTTCTCACCAGCCGTCCATGTGTCTCGAACTGCTGACGCTGTATCTCCAACTGTCTACGTATCCTTGCTGTCTTCAAGCTCTCTGAACTCCAAACAAGACCGGAGAGGCGGGGTGGCTACCTGCAAAGACTCTCCGATGCTTAAGTCAGTGATTTTTTTTTGATATAGGATAGCAAGGAAAAGTTTTCGGTATGAATATCTATCTGTTTTTTATTCACAGACCTTTTTTTATATATATCAATTTTTAAGCATACATGCCCCTCTCGGGAACGCATGGCTTTTTTATATATAGTCCTGAGATAGTGAACCGCATAATTCCCAATCTCAGGAATGAGTATCTTTCATCTCAAGATCTTTTTCAATAGTCACGGGCCGAGATTTCTGTGATCTCCTCTGTGCTACCGTGGCCTGATTTTCGGCGCCTTCTACGGCCTCAATCTGTCAGGAGTAAGATTTGGGTAAATCGCCGTTCTGTCAGGACGGCTTGTCCCTAGCTCACACACCTACCCAGGATCGCATTAAATACTCTCTCTGGATCGGGAGCCGTAGGTTGCTTTCCATTATATTCAGTCTGAAGACCCTTGGGGTTTCTGACCCTTCCGACTGTTGAGGTAAGGGCCGCTATTCCCAGATGGCAGACCCTTGGGGCTTCCGACCCCCAACTGTCGAGGTTGGGGTCAGATTGGGCCAAACCGTCTGGGGTCAGTGATGGACTCGGCCCTAAACTCGGACGGCCCAATAGCCGATTATGAGATCACGTGCGATCCGCGTGGACTTCCTCGTGGCATAAGATTCGAGAACGGGTCCCACAACTGCCCTCATTTCCCTACTTGATGGATTCGAATCTATCAAGTGGGGAAACCGTCTCTTCGCTTCCCCAATCTGAGGGACGCACATGGTTCCCTCTTCCCGATGCGGAGATACGCCATCCCTCATCACGAGATCTGTTTGAATTTTGAAGTTCTGACTGCTCGGTTTCTTTTATTCTCTCCTCTTTCAGAAAAACTTTTC
>JXTB01000028.1:1085955-1104598 GCA_002914805.1 Parasponia andersonii
AAAGCGGGCTTTTGCCCCCATCACCTTGGAGAAGTACCTGTGCAACCTCGGTTCTTTTACTTCAAAGTCCCCCCTGACCTGACCCGTGATCAACTACGAATCGGTCTTCACGGTGATGTCCTCTACTCCGAAATGTAGTGCCAACTCGAGGCCTTGCAACAATGCCTCGTACTCTGCCTCGTTGTTAGTCGCCTGGAAACCGAGCCTCAATGCTTTCTCAACCCTGAGGCTCGTTGGGGTCTGCAAGACTATCCCGATTCCTGATCCCGAGGCATTCGTGGATCCGTCCGTGTGGAGCATCCAGGTTGAAGGGGGGTGAAGCTGTGACATCTGATTCAGGTTATGCCGCTCACCAAAGGATTCAATTTCCACCAGAAAATCTGCCATGACTTGCCCTTTCTTTGCCGTCCGAGGCTGATACTCGATATCATATACCCCCAGCTCGATGGCCCATTTGGTCAGCCGTCCCGACAGATCTGGTTTGGCCAAGATTTGGCGGATGGGGAAATCCGTATATACAGTGACCGAGTGTGCCTCAAAGTACTGCCAGAGCTTCTTTTTTGCGTTGACCAGAGCGAGGACCAGCTTTTCTACCACACTGTATCGGGTTTCAGCATCTAGGAGTATGCAGCTTATATAGAACACCAGCTCTTGTTTACCGTCTTGCTCAATGAATAGTACGGCACTGATCGCTACTTCGGACACCGCTAAATAAGTGTACAGATGCTCCCCTTCCAACGGGGAAGCAAGGATAGGTGGGTGACTCAGATACAGCTTGAGGTCTGCCAATGCTTTGTCCTGTTCTTCCCCCCAGATGGCTGTAGAGTTTTTCTTCAGGCATTGGAAGAAAGGATTGCATCGATTAGACATCTTGGATACGAATCGGCTGAGGGCGGCTACCTTCCCGGCCAGGCGTTGGACCTCTCGAACGGATGAGGGCCTCTGCACATTTTCGATCGAGGTCAACTGGGTCGGATTTGCTTCAATACCCCTCCGGCTCACGATATGTCCCAAGAATTGCCCTGAGGATACCCCAGATACGCACTTCTTGGGATTCAGATGCATCTGATGCTGCCTCAGAATCTGAAAGCATTCGTCTAGATGCCTCAGATGGTCTGAATCCTCCCTGCTCTTCACGACCATGTCGTCGATGTAGACCTCCATAGTCTTTCCTAGCAGCCTGGCGAACATCTTATTCATGAACCTTTAGTAGGTCGCCCCTACGTTTTTCAGGCCAAACGGCATATGCTTGTAGCAGTATAAACCTCGCTCTGTGATAAAAGCCATGTGGATCTGGTCTTCCGTGTACAGGGGAATCTGGTTGTATCCAAAATAGGCATCTAGAAAAGCTCATCTGGTTGAATCCCATCGTCGCGTCTACCATTTGATCGATTCTTGGTAGGGGGAAACTATCCTTTGGGCAGGCCTTGTTCAGGTTGGTGAAATCTATGCAAATACGGTCGTCGCCATTTTTCTTTTTTACCACTACCGGGTTAGAAACCCACTGCGGGTATACACATTCCCTGATTAGACCGCTCTCCAGTAGTTTTTCTACCTCCTTATTGATCGCCCTGTTTTTCTCTGGTGCGAATCTTCGGGGTTTCTACTTGACCGAGGGAAAATGAGGGTCTATATTCAGTCGGTGACAGGAGTGTGCGGGGTCTATCCCTGGCATATCATCGTGGGACCACGCAAAGACGTCTTCATTCCACTTTAAGAATCCCAACATTTCATTCTTCTGCTCCTCGGGTAATAAGGCTCCGATTAGGATCATCTTCGCTGGTTCTTCCTCTTTCAAAGGGACCGCTACCAGCTCTTCGATCGTGGATTGCGGACCGTCAGACTCTTCTTCGATTTGCCTCATGTATGCTGGCAGGCGGTCCTTTGATTGCTATCCGTCTCCAGCTGCGGCGCTTGCGCTCGTGTCGGCTCCCCTCAGGGCGGCCAAAAAGCATTTCCTTGCAGAGGCCTGGTCCCCCTTGATGTCAATCGTGTACGTGCTGTCCTTTGATGACATCTTAAGACCTAATGGAGGGTGGAAGCGACCCCATGCATGGCATGGATCCATCCCCTTCCCATGATGACATTGAAGAAAGACTGGCAGTCAATGACGACGAAATCCACGTCTAAACATCTTTCGGCTGTGCAGACATTAAGGGTCACGACACCTAAAGGACAGACCCTTGTGCTATCGAAAGCGAAAAGCGGTTGATAGGTTGGCCTGAGTGCGCTCCTATCCAGACCTATATTCTCGAATGTGTTGAGAAATAGGATATCGACACTGCTCCCGCCATCGACCAAGACCCTTCCAACCAATGCGGAGCCGATCTACAGTTTGATCACCAAGGGATCGTCGTGAGGATGGCATACCATGGTTAGATCTTGCTGAGTAAAGACGATTGGGGCGGTGGATGCACGGCCTTCTCCCGACATCAAGTGGTTGACGGAGTGTCCCATCCCCTTCAAGCGCTTCGCCCTGCCCTCGGCTCTTTTGAGGCACTTTTCTTTTTCCTCTTGATCGTGGGTCGGCTCTGGCCTACCCACAATGGTCGGCACTATCCTGAGGGTCTGCTTTCCCAACCCAGAGGCATGGGCCTGCTTTCCTTTCTCAGTCTTGGCAGTGTCTTGCCATGGCTGGGCTTCATCGGTTTTCACATACTGCTTCAACCTGCCAGCGTGGATCGCCAACATGACCTGAGTATAAAGATTGCGACAGTGGACGGTGTCGTGCCCGAAATCTTTGTGGAACTGGCAGTACCTGTTCCTATTCTTCATATGCTCCGGGTTGCCAGATTTGGGCGGGTCCTTGAAAATGCCCATGTCTCTGTTTTGGAGGTAGATCATGTCAATCGGTGTGTTGAGCTCGTACTTGGGCAGAGGATCACGGGTCGTCTTCCTCCTCTTACCTCCCTCCAGACCGTCTCGGGCAGGAACTTCCTGCTTCGGGGTCAGCCCTTGGCCCGGTGGGGGCCTCTTCATCCCTTGTAGGGCCGAGGGTTGTATTTGCGTTGTTTTTACTGCGGCAGAGGTCTTGGGCGCCTTCTAGTGGCTTTCCAGCATCCTGAATACCCCTTCCGACTTGGCCTGGACGTCTGCCATATCGTACGGAAGATTTAGAAGGAGGTGGTCCGATAGCATTGATCCCAGCTGCAGGCTCCGGACGAACGAGCCTGCGGCTTGGACCGAGTCTGCATTATGGACCAGTGACATTACCTCGAGGAAACGCGAGAGGTACTCCCGCGGGGATTAATCTGCGGCCTGCTCCAAACAGTCCAGGTCTCGCAGGGTTTTTTGTTGTCTTCGAACGCCTGCGTACTGTTTTAGGAAAAGTCTGCAGAAGTCTTCGAACCCGTTTATGGATTTTTCTGGGAGCTACCTGAACCATAATAGGGCCGGTCCCACAAGGGTCATAGAGAAAACTTTGCAAGTCACAGCCTCGTCCCTAGTCTCTAAGGCCATCTTCTGCTGGAAGTGGTATATGTGGTCGAGAGGGTCAGTTTTCCCCTCAAACGGCCTGAAAGTCGGGGTCATGAAGTCTCTTGGCCTGGGTTCCATCTGGATCCAATCGGCGAAGGCCGTCCGGTTGATGCCTCGCACAGTTTATTCTGCCAGATCATCGGGGGTCTGGCTATGATGGTTGCCGAGTCTCTTACCCAACTCCGCCATCATCTCTTGCTTCCAGTCGGGGGGCGTACCCCCAGGGCTTTCATGGTGTCTTCCGCCCATTGCCCCCCTGGTTTGAAAAGGTCTCGACTGGCTTTGCCGTACCCTCTGCATTCGTGACCTGGACGGGGCGAGATCTTTTCCCCGCGGTTGGCTTCCGAGCTCTTGTTGGACTTCTTCGTCAAAATCTTCCCTCCGCTGGGTCCTATCTTCACTTGCCAGCAAACCCTCGAGGCGAGCATTATCTCTGCGTACCTCTACGACCTCATCCTTTACACCCAGGACGGCCTCGTGGGCCATTTCTGCCTTTCTGTTTGCTTCTGCCAGGGCGGCAAGCATCTGATCTAGCTTCTGCTCCAGATCTGGTCATTCTTCTCAGGAGCTTCCTTCGGCGTCAGGACGTGTGCTCCTGATTGTCATTCTTGAGGGTGCCATCAGACGTTGTATGGCTTTTTTGTTCGGGGAGAGCGTGGTCGCGAGTTTCTCACTCTCTTTTCCATGCTCAACTCGTTCGCACAGATGGCACCAAACTATTGGAGCGGTTTCTCACCAGCCGTCCACGTGTCTCGAACTACTGATGCTGTATTCTCCAACTGTCCACATATCCTTGTTGTCTTCAAGCTCTCTGAACTCCAAACAAGACCGGAGAGGCGGGGGTGGCTACCTGCAAAGACTCTCTGATGCTTAAGTCAGTGGTTTTTCTTTGATACAGGATAGCAAGGAAAATTTTTCGGTATGAATATCTATCTATTTTTTGTTCACAGACCTTTTTTTATATATATCAATTTTTAAGCGTACATGCCCCTCTCGGGAACGCATGGCTTTTTTATATGTAGTCCTGAAATAATGAACCGCATGATTCCCAAGTTCACTATCTCAGGAATGAATACCTTTCACCTCAAGATCTTTTTCAACAGTCACGGGCCGAGATTTCTGTGATTTCCTCTGTGCTACCGTGGCCTGATTTTCACTGCCTCTTACGGCCTCAATCTGTCAGGAGTAAGATTTGGGTAAATCGCCGTTCTGTTAGGACGGCTTATCCCTGGCTCACACACCTACCCAGGATCGCATTAAATGTTCTGTCTGGGTCTGGAGCCGTGGGTTGCTTTCCATTATATTCAGTCTGAAGAACCTTGGGGCTTCTGACCCTTCCGACTGTTGAGGTAAGGATTGCTGTTCCCAGATGGCAGACCCTCGGAGCTTCCGACCCCCAGCTGTCGAGGTTGGGGTCAGACTGGGTCAAACCGTCTGGGGTCAGTGATGGACTCGGCCCTAACCACAGACGGCCCAATGGCCGATTGTGAGATCACATGCGATCCGCGTGGCCTTCCTCGTGGCATAAGGTTCGGGAACGGATCCCACAAATACTGTTGGGCATAATCCCCTACCTTTAGAATTCTAATAACATGAAAAGGATGCGGATAGCTCTGAACTAACCTGTATGAGGTGAGGCATTCCATTCTTGCATAATTCTCGTAAAGCGGGGTTCGGATCTGTTAGAAGACGCTCTGCCACATTTAGATAGGACACCTATGTGACTATTAATGTTAGTATTTATATTAGGGTTTCCAGGCACAAAGCCAAGTGGAAGTTTGAAAAACTAATTATATATAACCAAAAATAAAAAATAAGTGTGTATAAGTAATAAGCTCCAAATAAAGAATTTGATAACCCACTCAAATACTTGTTGAATATAGAAGTCCAAAAGAGGTTGATAGACCGAAAATTATGCCCAATATTTATTGAATATAAAAATCCAAAAAGTCTGATAAGCTTGCACATGATGTCAATATCTGATGAGCTAAAGTGTTGTATTAATAGTTAATATTTAAAAATATCAATAATGTAAAAAGAAGAAAATAGTACATAACTCAAGACTCAAAATTTAGCTCTAATCTAATAAAAGCTATGAGTTAGATTTAAAAAAGAAAATGGTGATCTTGCAAAAAAAAAAATGTTTGATACAAGAAAAACAAATGTTATCCATTAGTTTATCGACTCATGATGTTAGCATTAATTTTACTAGTTACTACTGTTACTGTAGAAAGAATATTTTCTTCTATGAATTTTATCAAGAATCAACTACGCAATAGAATGAGTGATTAATTGATGAATGATAATTTATTTATATATGTAAAGAAAGATATCTTTAATAGCTTTAATAATAAAATTATTATATAATATTTTCAAGGCATCAAATCATATCGGGGATTGTAAGTTTAGTAGTTATTAGTGTATATATATTGCTACAATTTAATCCTCCGTTAATAACAAATTTTGGCTTTGTCCCTAGTAACCCCATGAGTATGGACCATCGGGTGCAATCAAGCACGAAGCCAAGTGAGGACTTATGGGGGCTGAAACCCCAATTGAAAGTTTGAAAAAATAATTACATATAGTAAAAAAAAATTAAAAAAATGTGTAGAATCAATAAGTCTATATTAAAGAATTTGATAGTCCATTAAAATACTTATTGAATATAAAAGTTTAAGTGAGATTAATAGGCTCGGAAATTGTACCCAATACTTATTGAATATAAAAGTCTAAGAGGTCTGATAAGTTTGTACATGATGTCAAAATCTGATAGGTCAAAGTATTGTTCTGATAGCAAAAATTTTAAAAGACCAATAATGTTAAAAAAAAAAAAATAAATAACAAATAACTTAAGATTAGATTTAGCTATCATCTAATTAAAACTACAAATTGGAATTAAAAAAAGAGAAAACAAAAAAAATGGTAATATTGCAAAGAAAATGATTGAGACCAAAAAAAAAACAAATGTATATCCGTTAGTTTATAAATCGTGATGTTAGTATTAATCTTATTGATTACTACTGCTACGTAGAATAAATAATCAATAAATTAACGATAATTTATTTATATACGTAAAAAAAAAAATATCTTTAATAGTTTTGATAACAAAATTATTATATAATATTTTCAAGGTCTGAAATCATAGTGCAGAAAATTATAAATATATATATATATAAAGTAAAAATTCATTACGTATTCTTTTATCTATTTATAAATATTGTTCCATCAATTAAAATTAGTTAGACGTTTTTCATGAAACAAAAAGAGAGAGAAACAAGTGAATCAAAATAAATAAAACCAGTAATCATAATCTTAAAAGTCACTCGTACTGAATTTGTTTTAAGAAAAAAAAAAGGAAAAAAGTGCTAAATAGAATCTTTACAAACCAAACCAAGAAAAAAACTAGGGAAAAAAAAATAGTGGAATCACAATGGAGTGGCGCCAGAGTCGACAACATAGCCATAAGTTTGAGGGTTGGTCCTAATCGCGAGCAGTTGAAGTAAAACTGGCTTTCTGGATACCCAAATATGTGGAGCCATCACCCATCACATCTTCCTTGCGCGAATTCAACTTGGTGCCCTTGTACACATTATCCCCGCAAGCTTTGCAACGAATGCTCATCGGTAGCATCACTCGAACCTCTTTCTCTTTCTCCTTCTCTTGCCCCAATCTCTCTGCCATCTCCCTTCTCTCTCTCTCTCTCTCTCTCTACTTTTCTTTCTCGTTCTCGCTCTCTCCCTTTGCGCCTTCTTTCTTTTTCTCTCTCTCTTCCGACGATTCTTAGGGCTTGTTTGGTATGGAATTTGGAAATTGATGATTTAAAAATGATACTTTTAAACAGAAAATCTAAAAATTGGATTGAAAAACTTTTTTTTTGAAAATGCGTTTGGTTTGGTTGTTATATTTTATTATTGTTTTGGATGAAAAAATTTGAAAATGTGTTTGGCAGTATTATTTTTAAATAGATATTTCCTTGGTTGTATTGTTTTTAATATGATTTTTTTAATAACATCATTAAATTTATTAACATAATTTATTTAAATTAATTAAATACATATTATTTTTATTTATTTTTTTTATTACAATGCGTGATTATGTACAGTAAGACCTTTGTGTATGGAATCTACTCTTTTTTTTTTTTCCTAAAAAAATATGCATATAAAAATCATTTTCCAAGAAAAAAAAAGGAACACGTTTGAGGTTTACATCAATAATCATTTTTTCAGAGGGGAGACAATGAATGAAATCACTGGTTCTACAAACATTCAGAGAGAGAAGCAAGTAAATGAGTAGCCATTTTTTATGAAAAAAATACCAAAGTCACAAAAACGCATCTCAGCCTAAGCTCTGCCATTTTTAACCCAAAAAAAAAAGACTATAGTTGATTCACAGTGCATAAAATATAACACCAAAACCCAAAACTCATTGATACAAGAGCTTGATGAACGACAGAGGAGAACGATTGGAAGAACGAACGTTGGAGTTCGGCTGTGGAAGAATGACGACCAACTTCGTTAGCAAATCCACAGGTTGAGAGAGAGAGAGAGAGAGAGAGATGGGGATCTATGGTGGTCGGCAAGAGAGGAAGACCCATAGCACCAAAAAGGAGGGAAAAAAAAAAAAAAACAAGAGAGGAATGGGGACAAAAAAAACCAAATCCTGAAAACGTCAATTTGTCATTTTCAAATTTTTGGATTTTTTTGCCTAAGTTTCCAAATCTCATATTCAAAAATGGGCCACCAAACATGTTTTTATGGGCCTGTTTTAATTTTGGTTATTCTGAAATCATAAAACTGAATTCAAAAAGAGTACTAAACGGGCCCTTAGAATCAATTAGAATAACAGACATGTATATAAGAGAAGTAGGTCCGTTCGAATCCTAATAGCATCAGCCAAATAGCTCCAAACCTAAAATTATAATTTTTTTTTCTTTTTAAAAAAATAAAAAAGTTATTAAAAAGGGCAAGTCAGGAAGTGGGCCGGTTGCCACACGCTAAACTGTACGCAGTGTTAAGGCCTACTAACATATAAATCAATGGCCCCTTATAAGGAGATTTGGGCTCTTCTTATATGATACGCGGGCGGGCCATAGATGGTTTGAGTCTTAATAACGCGCTTTTTGTTTTTGTTTTTGTTTTTTTTAAAAAAGAGGGTTTTTAACACTTTTACCTATAAAGACTAAAAAATTACAAAAACACAGAAGTCAGGCTTTTTTTTAAAATATCGAGCGGTTTTTATTAGAAAATATCACTTTTTAATTTTTTTTTTTTAAATATCATTTCTAAAATGGTTACTGGTTACAAATTATATTCTAGTTATAAATACATTTAGTTACTAATTACTGGGTTTTTAAAAACTAATTACCAGTTACTGGTTACTATTTTAAAAATTGTTATTTTCTAAATATGTTTTTAAAAATGGTATTTTTTTAAAATAAAAATCGTATTGCAGCTTAAAAAAAGCTAAGCACCATATTTCCAAACTGGTTTCGAAAATACCGTAATATCTAATTTCCCCATAAAAAAATCGGCGATGCGAAGTACTCCTTTAAATAGCCCATCAGGAAAGTGTCTTTGGGCTGGGCCCGAAAATATTCAGAGAAGAGGAAGAGGATAGTAGAGACAATATTAGGGTTTGGCAGGCCCAAGTTTTTTGTGGGCAAGGGAAAGCGGAAAAGGCCCGAATGAGATAGGCTGGAGCCCAATCAGTCCTAATTCCGACTCAATAGAGAGAAAGAGGGGTTTCTCTCATTTCTGTACAGATTTTACCGGGACCATTTAGTTCTATAACTATAAATGACATTATTTTTAGGTGCATGAACTTATAAATGTGTTATTTAGGTCCGTAACCTTGTCATTAAAAAATATTGTAGTTTTCATGTAATACCTTTCATTAGAAAAATAAGAAATAAAATATTGGAAAAAAAGAGGTCTCATGCTAGCCAAATTCGCGCAGAGCCCAAAAAAAAAGACCCAAGAACATTGGTACACCCCAAAAAAAAAAAAAAAAAAAAAAAAAAAAAAACCGAAAGAAAAAGAATCCATCCATCTTGCATTCTTGAATCTTGTCTTCTTGTATAGATATGAGGTATCACATCCTCGGATTTAAGGCAAGCAAAAGTCTAAAGGATTGAGGTATGAAAGCAAGCTCAAATTTGGGTAATGTCTCTAGTCAAATTTTGCTAAAAGTTGAAAATAAGCTTAGATTTAAAGATTTAGTAAGTTATAATTTAGATCGTATGTTAGTTTTCAAAATTTGGAGGTTAAATTAAAAAGAAAGGCAAAGTGGTATGGAATTGATCTTGAGTTTCTTGAATTTTCGCATTAAAATGGATTGAGGAAGAGGATGATGAGTAAAACTCGATTGGGTCCAATCGAGTTCTATATACAAGAATATAACTTGATTGGTTTTTAACCGAGCACGATTGAATCTATTTGAGTTTTTCATGAAGTTTTGAGCTCCGATTTAACTCGATCGGATTTGATGTGGTTAGTATGCAGCGAAAAACAACTAATTTCGAATTACAATCAAGCTCGATTGGATATATTAAAAAAGTAAATAGGGAGATAAATATCTCGATTAACTCCAATCGAACTAGATCAGATCCATTCGATGTGGTCAGTATGCAGCGAAAAACAACTAATTTCGAACTACAATCAAGCTCGATTGGATATATTAAAAAAGTAAATAGGGAGATAAATATCTCGATTAACTCCAATCGAATTAGATCAGATCCATTCGAGTTTTTTTAAAGATGACTAAATATTTGTTTCGGTTGCAATAGAGCTCGATTGGTGCAATTGATCTCCATCATATAAATATAGATATATTTAAAATTTTGAGAGCCAAATTGTCACAACCCAAAATCTGGGCTAGTGGCAGAAGGGAAATTTTATAAAGGTGGAAAATTCCTTAATTTATTTAAAAAGTGTCAAAAGTTCTAATTTTTATAAAAACGGTCCATTTAAGTAAAGTAATTAGAATTTCATTCCGTGAACCACTCCCACAGTTCGTATACACCATCAAACATGGATTGAACAATTATTTGAAAACGCGAAATTAAATATAAAACCTAGTATCATCATCATCCACTAAAAGTCAAACACCAGAATGACATACATCAGTTTGCAGACAAAATAGAAAGCAATAATCTTGGTTCAATGCTAACACAAAATCTAAATAGTCCAAAGACTACGACAACAACTCCTAGCATTACCAAGAGACGAACTGCAATCCGGATGACCTCTTACTCCTCTTAATCTCCAAGATCCCACTGGACACCACCTTAGGAGGAAGGTAAGGGGTGAGCATACAATGCCCAGTAAGAAAATAGTTACCTCGAAGAAAAACAGTTCAGTGATGGAAAACTCCTGCATGGTTAGCTCAAATTCAAAACATACAACACGCATATATATATATATATAATCCAAACCGGGAGCCAATATATATAAAACAGTCTAATCAAAACTATCAATCCATATCCACATGATACAAATCAACCCATACTCATGAGCTCACATCCTCTCATTTGTGGAAACCCAGGATGATGGCACTAAGTGTACCTAACAGCCTGCCTAATACCTAAGCTCATACCTGGAGGGGACACCTATGTGTCGCCTACCAAACCTGAAGGGGCAACCGAATTGCCTACACCTGCCAAATGGGGAAGTAATTAGAAGAACAAACCCCATGTTAGTTTACAGGCTTTCACAGATGGTACGCGAGTTTACAGACTTTCACCGACGGTGGGGCACGCAGCGCCACACTGTAAAACTCACGATACTAACACGGTGCTCATGTATGATCCTATGACACATGCAATCCAGAACTAAAGTGTAAAAACTACTATACTTTGGTTTTTCAGTAAAACATGCATAATAGGGTTTTATAGAAAAACGGATAGCATAACGGCCCTATTTTTGATATACCTAAAATAACTTGCACACAACAAATTCCTAGAGTAGTACAGTATATATCGTATAACCAAATTCCATCACATATAATTCAAATCATTAAAAACACATTATATGCTGTAGAAAATAAGTTTTAACTCAAAAACGGTATAAAACGAATGTAACTAAACCCCTACCTCACTGGAATAGCGATACCACGCTATTGAGTCCTTAAGGTATCGTTGACGATCACCCGGAGGGTCAGGAACCAATTCCAATCCCTCGATCATCCTCTTGCGAAAAACCAACTTCTCACCGGAGCTTCAATTCCACAAACGGACCTCTTTACTGAATTCCTAGCACCCAAAATAGCTAGGTTAGACATATAACTTGTCCAATTCAGGCCCAAGTCTACACTGGACCGGTGGCACGCAAAACGAGACAAAATCCCGACCGTCTAATCTCGATTTTCTTGCCGATCACCAAACTACACAATATATATATATATCAAACTTCTCCATTTTCTGAGTACATTCCAAAAATGAACTCAAAAACACAATCCAACCGCCGGATCGAAAACAAGAACCATAAACTCGAAATGCCCAAAAATGGCAACTTTCAATCCGAGCAAAATAGAGTTGAGATATATATACCTTGATGATCCTTGCGACAAGACGAATCTAATGGGACCGGTTGGAGGCCAAATGGTGGCCGAAATCGTCGCCGGCGGCCAAAAATCCGAAATGGGTCAAAACGGCATCAATGGCTTTTTTTGGCGATCTGGTGGCCGGCGGCAGCTGCTGATGACCGGCGGAGGTGCGCGATAGCTCGGTGAGTCGACGCCGGTCGGTGGGCGGCCCGGACAGTGGCCGGCGCAGCGGCGGCTACCCTTCTCCTTGCTTCGGCCGTGAGCGAGAAATAGAGAGAGAAAGAGAGAAGGATCGGGGAAGAAGAGAGAGAGAGAAGTGAGTCAACAGGTCACGTGGCCTGTTTTGAATGGGCTGTGCAATTTTTCAAAAATTGCACATAAGTCCTCAAATTTCAAATCTCTATCAATCTAGTCCCCCAAAAATTGCAATTTAGTCTCTCTGCACAAAACCTTTGCAAATTAACCTCCGTAATATTTTATCCGAAAAATTGGTAAAATGTCCAAATTACCCTTGAAAATTCCGGGTTTTTACATCATCCCCTCCTTATAAGAATTTCGTCCCGAAATTCAAAGTACAAGTCAAGGTTTACATCACAATACAACTTCTAACTGAAAGTTAAACAAATGAGGGTACTTCTCGTACATTTCTATCTCGAGTTTCCAAGTAGCCTCGTCTTTTTTGTGATGTTCCCAAAGCACCTTGACAAGTGGTATTTCTCTGTTGCGAAGCACTTTCAACTCTCTAGCCAATAAGCGAATAGGCTACTCTTCATAGGACACATCCTCTTGGATCGGTACATGCACGTACTGAACCACATGAGATGGGTCCGGCGTGTACTTCTTCAACATCGACACGTGAAACACATTATGCACGTGACCCAACTGTGCAGGTAGATTCAAGCGATAAGCCACTGGTCCAATTCTCTCTGTGATCTCAAAGGGACCAATATACCTCAGAGCAAGATTACCCTTAACTCCAAATCTTGTACCACCTCGCATTGGAGTCACTTTCAAGAATACGGAATCACCAGTATCGAACTCTACCTCACGCCTCTTCAAGTCAGCATAACTCTTCTGGCGACTCTGAATCTCTTTGAGTCTCTCTTGGATATCCTTGATCTTCTCAGTAGTCTCCTCAATCAGTTCAGGTCCGAGAGTAACATGCTCTTCTGATCTGCCCAACACAAAGGCGATCTACATGGCCTTCTATACAACACTTCATATGGAGCGATACCCACACTGGTTTGGTAACTGTTATTATAAGCAAATTCCACCGAAGGAAGATGATCATCCCAGTTCCCCCCAAAATCCAGTATGCAACAACATAGCATGTCCTCAAGAATCTGAATGGTCCTTTCAGACTGACCGTCTGTCTCAAGATGGTGAGCTATACTGATATCTAACTGCATACCAAATGCTTTCTACAAGGCTCTCCAAAACTTAGGAGTGAACCTTGGATCTCTGTCAGATACTATGCTTGAAGGCACACCATGCAAACATATGATGTTCTCCACATACAGTTTACTGAGCTTAGTAAGTGAGTAATCCATCCGGATCGGTATAAAGTGAGCACTCTTCGTTAACCCATCGACTATCACCCAAACTGCATCGTTCTTCCTCAAGGTCTTTGGCAAATTGGTCACGAAGTCCATCGTGATCTTGTCCCACTTCCATTCTGGAATTGGCAATGGCTGAAGTAATCCAGCTGGCCTCTGGTATTCAGCATTGACTTGCTGACAAGTCAAACACTTAGCCACAAAGGTAGCTACATCTTTCTTCATCCCTTTCCACCAATACTGCCGCTTCAAGTCTTGGTACATCTTGGTACTACCTGGATGTACTGCGAACCTTGATTTGTGAGCCTTTGTTAGAATAGTTTCTCGAAGATTAGGGTCATTAGTTACAGCCAACTTCCCATTGAAAAGCAAAAACCCTTCTCTATTAGTGCTCTAACTATTGAACTATTCACCATTTTGAAGTCGGTTCCAGATTGTCTTCAACTCCTTATCTTGCCACTGACTCTGCTGGACAGTTTGGATAAGAGATGGTGAAATCACAATGTTGCTCAGGCAAGCAACCCCTTCATTCTCAAAGTACTGCAAGTTGTAATCACCAATCGCAACTGAGTTCTTCCAATCTTTAAACACCAGTACAGCTAGTGCACCATGAGGCTTCCTACTCAGTGCATCAGCTACAACATTAGCCTTACTAGGATGGTATTATAGGTCGAAGTCATAATCCTCCATATACTCAACCCATCTTCGCTGTCTCAAGTTCAAATCCTTCTGGGAAAAGAGATACTTCAAACTCTTATGATCGGAGAATATGCCGAACTTCACACCATACAAGTAACATCGCCAAATCTTCAAGGCAAAGATCACTGCTGCAAGTTCTAAATCATGGGTGGGATACTTCCTCTCATGCAGCTTCAACTGACGAGAAGCATAAGCCATAACTCGACCATTCTGCATCAAGACACATCCCAAACCCGTCTTCGAAGCATCAGTATACACCACATAAGGTTCGTTACTGTCAGGAATAGTAAGAACAGGTGCAGTGGCTAAGCTCTGCTTCAATCTGATAAAAGCTTCTTTACTTTCATGATCCCAAACAAACTTGACATCCTTCCTGGTCAACTTCGTCAAAAGCAAAGTAATTCTCGAGAAATCTTGCACAAAACGACGGTAGTAGCCTGCCAATCTAAGGAAACTACGTACCTCTGTCACATTTCTCGTTCTTTCCCACTCTAAGACAGTTTCGATCTTAGCAAGATTGACTGAAATACCTCCGTGAGAAATCACATGGCCCAAGAACTTCACTTCTGACATCCAAAAGTCACACTTCGATTTCTTGGCGTAAAACTGATGATTATTCAAGGTCTTGAGTACTATCCCCAGATGTTCAACATGCTCTTCTTGAGTCTTGGAATACACCAGGATGTCATCGATGAACACAACCACAAAATGATCCAAAAATGGTCTAAAGATCCGATTCATGAGATCCATAAAAGCTACGAGAGCATTCGTCAAACCAAACGGCATCACTAGAAACTCAAAATGACCATATCAAGTTCTGAATGCTATTTTAGGTATATCATCTTCCCTTATCTTCAATTGATGATAACCAGATCTCAAATTGATCTTAGAGAAGAATCTTGAACCACCAAGTTGATCAAAAAACTCATCTATCCTTGGCAAAGGATACTTGTTCTTCACTGTCAACTAGTTCAACTTCCAGTAATCCACACAAAGTCTCAACGAACTATCAGCTTTCTTCGCAACCAAAACAGGAGCACCCCAAGAAAAAGTGCTACTGCGAATAAAGCCCTTGGAAAGTAGATCGTCCAACTGTTCTCTTAATTCTTCCATCTCAGCAGGTGCTATGCGATAGGTTGGAATAGAAACTGGCTGAGCTCCAGGAACTAGTTTAATACAGAACTCGATCTCCCTATTAGGTGGTAACCTCGGTAAGTCTTCAGGAAACACCTCCGAATACTCACACACGACCAGAATCCATAGGTCTTGATCGTCTATCCTCACCTTGCCATCCATGGCAAACAAGTTCCCATAACACTCAAGTTTCTTTCTTCAACCTATGCACGCTTTCTGAACAGGATTAGGCTTCAGTGGACTCATCCCAGCCTGATAGACAATAGGATGTCCATCACTAGGAAAAAGAGTTACCCGCTTCTTATGACAGTCCACAATAGCTCGATACTTCGACAACCAATCCATACCGATTATCACGTCATACTGTCCCATCGGCAATATAATCAAATCAGCAAGAAGCTTCCTATCGCCAACTACAGCTCGACAAGACTTACACACACTAGACACATCAGCCACTCCTCCCAAAGGTGTACCCAACGACAATACATAATCCAATCAGAAAATTCCAACCCCAATAGTTGAGCAAACAATAAGGATATGAATGAGTGGGATGCACCAGTATCAAACAAAATATGTGCCCAAGAGTGTGAAAAAGGATCATACAGTCAACAACACCTCGGCCGGTGCAATCTGGAGTGTCGTCTACCCCAGTAAAAGCATAAGCATGGCCAGTCACCTTTCCTTTCCCTTTGTTGCCTCTTCCCTGGCCAGGACGGCTACTGCTGGATCCTGGACCACTACTGTCAAAACCGTGCCCACCCTGACTCCCTGAGGCCTGAGGAGTCTGAAAGTTCTGAGTGAAACCCTGAGGGTGGTACTGATGCTGATAAGGCTGAGGGGAAGTAAAAGCCTGCGAAGCACCCTGTGACTGTTGCGACCTTGCTTGAGTGTTCTGATAGGGAACAGAACCTGACTGGCTCCTCTGGGGTCCTCCCTGACAAAGAGGAGATTTCTGCAGACGGTTGGGATACTCCTTCTTCTGATGACCCTACTGGCCACAAACAAAACATCCTCCATACGGACTACCTCTGCCACCCCCAGAAGAACCACCGTTGTTTGAGCTCCCACTGCTCGGAGTACCCTGGCTGACCACTGCCCCTGGTTCCTTCTGGTGGCTTTCCTGTCATTTTCTCTCCGTTGGTTTCTCCTGGAATCCAAACTTTCTTCGATGGCCTCTGCCCGCTGGGCAGCCACTGCAATCTCAGGAAGAGTATGGAAAGTCTGAGTACCAATCGTGTTGAAAATGTTCTGATTTAGACGACTCCTGAACTTGGCCACTCAGTACTTCTCACTCGTACCCGGTCCAAGAGCAACACTTGCCAACTCAGTGAACTCTATTAGGTACTCATTCACCATTCTGTTACCTTGGGTTAACATATCAAATCGGTTCACAACTTCTTCTTGTTGATCCTCATTGGCATACTGGGCCTTGAAAATCCGTTCAAAGTCTTCCCAAGTTAAGCCCACTACATCTTGCATCCATTCTACTGTCTCCCACCAATGAATGGCACTCCCCGTCAAACAGGTAACAACAAACATAGCCCAAAACTAAACCGGAGTACCAAGGGTTCGAAAGTGCCTCTTCATCTCACGCAACCAAGCAATTGCTATGAGAGCTTCTGGTCTACCATTAAATTGACCTAGCTGGAGACGCATGAAACGTTGGAGGTGATCAGCCTGATCCAACAAACGTTCCCTCGGAGCTGGAGGCTGATAGTCTGGATTGCTCATCTGGACAAATACTTGTTGCATTACATCAATCAGATGAGTGAAATCCAGACGAGGAGGTTCAGCACTCGGCTGGTGCCTCAGAGCTCTTCTAGGAGGCATCGTTACAAGTCTGAAACAATATGCCAACCTGTTTGTGAGATAATGATGTGTAATGTCCAAGATTCTCACATGCATAATAAGCCAATAATAAACATGCTCATATTGCATAATAGATGTATCAAGTGACTAGAATCAGCTTTACAGTAAATTTCTCATTCTTTATCATTAAATGCTTTCAATATGTGTTATTGTACTAATATTTGTCGAAGTGTTCGCATGCAGTGTAAAGGCTCAGTACCCTCAGAGAAAGAGAGAGCTAGGTGTGTGAAAAGAATAAATAATATATATTCATGCATACAATAAAATGTTCTCATGCATTAAAATCAAGTTTGATGATAACTAGGTAAAATAGTAGTTTTTTCGGTAAAATGCATTTTCACGTTTTTTGGAGCCAAATTCATTGTACGTTTAACACATCATAGCTTTAATTTAATGTTTAGGACTTATTTCTAGTATTTTTAAAAATGTTCGTTCCAGGTAAGCACGAGATGGCAGTCACTATATTGAACTGTATTTAATTATACTAAGCTAGCTTAGATTCAGCTTAATCGCGTAATGTCATCTTTGTACATTCTATGAATTGGGCAATTATACTATATTTGCATTATCAGTTAGAGTCTAATGGACTTTCTTTTTATGTTTAATGATTCGTTATAGGGCTAGGTACCATCAAATTAGAATAAGATTGGCCATATAGGATCATAATCAAAGTATAACTAGATTTCACTTTCTAAGCTAGGTTTCACCATTTTGGTCTACACTTGAGTGTATAGGATTGACCAGCAACATGGTGAGTATACTAAGGATGTTTTAGAGCTTGACACATGGAAGGAAAAGGTGCAAAATTCCCAAAATACCCCTTAGAACTTCAGTTATGCCATTTCTTAGTCATTAAGTATCACTTTTGGTCCAAATCTGGTCATTTTCTTCTCTCTCTTCAGCCACGACCACAAACTCTCCCACTCATTTTTAGACTTCTCTCAGCTCCCCTTATCCATATCTAAGAGTTTCCAAGTGGTAGAACTCAATTTAAAGCTCAAGAAAGCAAGATAGGTTCAAACTAATCAAGGTAATTCTACTTGTTCTTCTTCCTAGGTTTTGTATTGTTAGTTCAATTCTCCACTTGATACTACTTAAGTAATATTTCCTCTAGGTCCTCTTGAGTCCTAAGATCAATTTCAAAGCCTTAGAAATCAGTTTTGTGGAAGTAGAAGGCAAGAGCTTCAACAAAAGTTCAAACTAGTCAAGGTGAGTTTTTTTGTGGAGTTTAGAATTGGTAATTTATTTCCATTGCTTTAGCTCTTTACTTTTAGCTTTTATTTGATGAATTAAGGTCTAAAGAAACCTTCTATATGGCTGGAAACACAGAATTTAAGTGGAAGATTAAAGTTAGTCTTAAAGCCCCA
>JXTB01000028.1:1104936-1121474 GCA_002914805.1 Parasponia andersonii
GATTTTCAAAGAAGTGAAGTTTTCCACACATTGGATTTAAAGTAGTACCATTGTACTAATTTTATGAGATATGTTTTAAGTATAGTGTTTAGTCTGTCTACATTGGGTAAGTATGGTTTGCTCAGGCATACTTCCCACATAAGTAGGCACGGCTTACCGACTGCCAGGACTGAGCATTGTACTATGAGATTTATCAGGTGCATTACTTAGTCGGTCTGCGTTGGGTAGGTATGGTTCCATTGGCCATGTGTTTCCTTCCCACACAAGTGGGCACGGCCTACCGACTTCTACGACTTTTAATGTACTGAAGGGCCCTATAAAGAAATGTTTCCTAAGAAAAGTGCATCAAAATGAAAAATTATGAAAGAAAGAGTACAATAGGAATTTCAATAAAGTTTATGCATGAAACATGTTCATAAGCATACATGATCTTTACTTACTGAGCATTAGCTCATTTAGTTCCTGTGATGCAGGTGAGGATATTTTTGATGTATAGAGTTGCTAGTTGGCTAGCACGCTTTCTTGTCGCCATGATCATACCGATGTAGATGAGCTTGACTTGTGGGCGGTGTTTTATTTGTATTTTGTTATTCTAGTGTGTTGTAAATATTACTACTGATAGCAAGATAAACAGATATGGAGTTTTTAGTTGTATATTTTGTAAAGACACTTTCAAAAAGTAATGCCACATAGTTTCTTTTGTTTTAGAGCTCGAAAAGTTTAAATTTGGCCCACCTTTTTTGCAAAAAATAAAAATATGGATTATAAAAGAGTAATGCTTTCTAGTTTGACCTACATAGTCATATAGTTAAGCTAGGGGGTGTAACATGATGCATGCTTATCATACAAATCAACTTTAATCTAGTTTAATAGTGATACGTCCGAGCTGTTAAACTCAAAGCTCTGATACCAAAAATTTCTGTCACAACCCAAAACCCGGGCTAGTCGCAGAAGGGAAATTTCACAAAAGTGAGAAATTTCTTAATTTATTTGAAAAGTGTCAAAAGTTCTAATTTTTATAAAAATGGTCCATTTAAGTAAAGTAATTGGAATTCTATCCCGTGAACCACTCCCACAGTTCGTATATACCATCAAACATGGATTGAAAAATTATTTGAAAACATGAAATTAAATATAAAACCCAGCATCATCATCATCCACCAAAAGTCAAACACCAGAATGGCATACATCAGTTTGTAGACAAAATAGAAAGCAATAATCTTGGTTCAATGCTAACATAAAATCCAAATAGTCCAAAGACTACGACAACAACTCCTAGCATTACCAAGAGACGAACTGCAATCCGGATGACCTCTTACTCCTCTTGATCACTAAGATCACACTGGACACCACTTGAGGAGGAAGGTAGGGGGTGAGCATATGATGCCCAGTAGGAAAATAGTTACCTCGAAGAAAAACAGTTCAGTGATGGAAAACTCCTGCATGGTTAGTTCAAATCCAAAACATACACACGCATATATATATAATCCAAACCGGGAGCCAATATATATAAAACAGTGTAATCAAAACCATCAATCCATATGTACATGACACAAATCAACCCATACCCATGAGCTCACATCCTCTCATCTGTGGAAACCCAGGATGATGGCACTAAGTGTACCTAATAGCCTGCCTGATACCTAAGCCCATACCCAGAGGAGACACCCATGTGTCGCTTACCAAACCTGGAGGGGCAACCGAATTGCCTACGCCTGCCAAATGGGGAGGTAATCAGAAGAACAAACCCCGTGCGAGTTTACAAACTTTCACCGACAGTGGGGCATGCAGTGCCACACTATAAAACCCACGATGCTAACACGGTGCTCATGTATGATCCTATGACACGTGCAATCCAGAATTGAAGTGTAAAAACTATTGTACTCTGGTTTTTCAGTAAAACATGCATAATAGGGTTTTATAGAAAAATGGGCAGCATAACGGCCCTATTTTTGGTATACCTAAAATAACCTGCACACAGCAAATTCCCAGAGCAGTACAATATATATCGTATAACCAGATTCCATCACATATAATTCAAACCATCAAAAACACACTTGTTCTTATATGCTACAAAAAATAAGTTTTAACTCAAAAACAGTATAAAACGAAGGTAACTAAACCTTTACCTCACCGGAATAGTGATACCACGCTATTGAGTCCTTAAGGTGTTGTTGACGATCGCCCGGAGGGTCGGGAACCAATTCCAAGCCCTCAATCGTCCTCTTGCGAAAAACCAACTTCTTACCGGAGCTTCAGTTCCACAAACGGACCTCTTCACTGAATTCTTAGCACCCAAAATAGCTAGGCTAGACATATAACTTGTCCAATTCGGGCCTGGGCCCACACCGGACCGGTGGCACGTAAAACGAGATAAAATCTCGACCGTCTGATCTCGATTTTCGTGCCAATCACAAAACTACATAATATATATATATATCAAACTTCTCTATTTTCTGAGTACATTCCAAAAATGAACTCAAAAACACAATCCAACCGCCGAATCGAAAACAACAACCATAAACTCGAAATGCCCAAAAATGGCAACTTTCAATCTGGGCAAAATGGAGTTGAGATATATATACATTGATGATCCTTACGACGAGATGAATCCAACAGGACCGGTTGGAGGCCGAATGGTGGCCGGCGGCCAAAAATCCGAAATGGGTCAAAACGACATCAATGGCTTTTTCCGGCGATCTAGTGGCCGGTCACAGCTGCTGATGACCGGCGGAGGTGCGCGGCAGCTCGGCGAGTCGACGCCGGTCGATGGTGGCCTGGACGGTGGCCAGCGCGGCGGCAGCTGCCCTCCTCCTTATTTCGGCTGTGAGCGAGAAATATAGAGAGAAAGAGAGAGGGATCGAGGGAGAAGAGAGAGAGAGAAGTGAGTCAACAGGCCACGTAACCCGTTTTGAATGGGCAATGCAATTTTTCAAAAATTACACATAAGTCCCCAAAATTTCAAATCTCTATCAATCTGGTCCATTGAAATTTGTAATTTAGTCTCTCCTCACAAAACCTTTGCAAATTAACTCCCGTAATATTTTATCCGGAAAATTGGTAAAATGTCCAAATTACCCTCGAAAATTCTGGGTTTTTACACAAATTTTGTGACTTTGAACATTATGAGTCTTAATAACATATATATTATATAGATATATTTGCAGGAATAACACGTACATTTATTTATGCTCAATATGGTGGGGAGTAGAAGGAGACTGAAGATATGTTAGGTACAATCTTCTTCTTGTTAAGGTCGTATGTAACTTTATCTTCTTCTTTTTTCATATTAACTAAAATGATGCACATAGCTCTCGTGCAAGCAGAGGTGGAGTGTCATTTTTTTCCCTCTTAGAGTTGTGACTTTTGGCAACTTCAATATAAAGATATGACATATGACGAGCTTTCTAGTCTTGGTAAGCAAATCCCGCTTCATGAACGACATCGCTCTCACTCTCTCTTGAGATTTTCCCAACGAACACCGGGTTCTGCAATTCTGCTTCCCTTCTGTTTCTTCACATTAGTCCAAAATCAAGGGAATTAGGGCTTTTACAAATGGGCTTTTGATCTATGTCTCGGGCTGAAAGACCGTTCAAAAACAAAAGCCCATTTTATTAACCATATTTAGATTGATACCTACTTTTATTTTTAATCAATACCCTATTTTATACATGAATGTATATTTAAAAGTGGGTATGAAACTATTAAAATGGAAAAGCAATTATTCGTGAAATATAAGGCAGAATAGCTAGTATTTATCCTAAATTTCACCTTTTAGAAAAAATCGAAGATGTTTTTTTAATAGTATATTATTATGGTGGTATTTACTGAAAAAATTATACAAAAAATTTAAAAGCAGAAATTTATTTAATCAAATTTAAATATTATTTATTTACCTAAATTTTTCTTCTTTTTCAATATACATTTGTTTTTGTCCATTTTCTATTATTTATTTATTTATTTATATATTTGCTTGTTGCATTAACTATAATCGTTTTCTTGGGAGTAGTTTATTGCTAATAGTTTTCTGCACAATCTCTTGGATAAGAATGTAATAAAATGTTGTTTATGAAAGAGCAAAATCTGTTGGTAATTTTCATACTGCAACATGACTGGTTTTATTCATTTTTTTTCACATAACTGGTTTTACTCAATTATGTTACATTATGCGACTAAATATTTGATCTGATTAAGTTTTCAAGTATTTGTCTTTTATATACTTTTAGGTCATGATTGGTATAGTTGTCAATCATAAATATCTAATCATATTAATATATAGACAGATTCAATTATACAAGAATAAGTAAGTGACTCTTACCAAAATTGATTTTGAGTATCTATCTATATTTCTTTAAGAAAATTCCTTTAAATGAATATTTTATGTGCAATATCTTTTATGGAAGCTTTCTTAACTCATTTGTATTGATTCTCATTATTTAAAGTTACTCCAATTCTCGCCATAAGCTGTAAAAGGATTTGAGTAATTAACTGTTTTATTTTAGGAAAGAAATTTAGAAGTTTTCTTTTCTATTCCAACATGACTGAGTTGACAGATCATATTACAACACATAGATAGAATCAACAAGTAATTTTCAGATCAATTTTCTAAGTTTGGTAACAAACTTGATTGATCTTGCAAGTCTTCTAATTAACATTAACTACTCTTAAATATTATTTTGCAAGACCCTAATATAAAGGCTTACTCTCTCACTCAATTTAAAGACCACTAAGAGTAGCTTAAGGTAGAGACCATATATTATATTTCAGTTATTGAGTGAAAAGAAAGAACTTTCTTATAGCCATTTTCTTAGACTTAAGAGTAGTCCTAGTCATGTGATATAGTAATTCAGGAGAGGTGCTAAATATCTTCAAGGAGAAGATCGATCCTTATTTGTGAAGGAAGTTCACGAGTAAAGGATCAAACAAAGTCAAGGAGAGCTTGATTGTGAGTGTTCATTGAGAGGACAAACACAAAATCTTCAGGAAAATCGACTTCAAGTACCTGAATGGATTTCAGAAGAACAAAGTCAACCTAAGAGAAATGGTGCTCACTAGACACATCGGTAAAGGAATACATCCATGTTGCTACAATCAAAAGAAGGAGTCTTTTTATTACATAAGTCAAATTGGTATTTGTATTTATTCAAATTTTACTAATAGTATTTATTCTCTTGGTTTGGCCTGTTGGACATAAGTTATTGAGAGATAACTGAACCAAGTAAAAATATCTTATGTTATATTTACTATTTCCACACTATCACCTCATGAAATTAATTAGAAAATTAATTTTAAATACCTGATTAACGGACCTAATCAGAAAACTAATGTGAGTTCTTGTAGTATATTTGATCTAATTTTTTAGGTACGTCATTCCTTGCTGAAGGTGGGTCTATTTTACGCCCTCTACTCCTTGATGGCACGAACTACTCAGGCTCTTGATGAAAAAGCGTAGAGATTCGTTCTTAATAGTTGGAGTCCTCCAACTACTAAGGATAAAGAAAGGAAGGATGTTCTTAAACTTGAGTTAACTTGGTCATTAGATGATAACAAACTTGCTAATTACAATTCTAAGGCTTTACATGCTATATTAAATAGAGTATATGCTACTAGGATTAAGATGATTACAAATTGTGAATCTGCAAAAGAAGTATGGGATATGTTACAAACATATTTTGAAGGTCCTAGTGATATAAAAAAAACCAAATTAATCATGTTGACTTCTAAATTTGAGGAATTAAGAAAAAGAGAAGATGAAACATTATTTGAATATTTTACTAAGTTTTATGATATTTCTAACGAAGCTTTTGCTCTTGCAAAACATTTTTCAGATACAAAAATGGTTAGAAATATTTTTTGATCATTGCCTGACAAGTTTTAACCAAAACTCATGGTAATAGAAAAGAGCAAAAACCTTGACACTGTGAAAGTCAAGGAGTTGATAGGGTCTCTTTAGAGTCTCTTCAGACCTATAAAATGAACATTAAGCAGAGGAAAAATGATTAAACCATCGCATTAAAAACTGTATCTGAACCAATCGAAGTGGAAGGTGAAGAGTAGAGTGATGAGTTTGCCCTGTTAACAAAGAACTTCGGCAAGTTCTTAAAGAAGATGAGCAAAAAGTCAAAACCTGATAATTCCAGCAAAGAAAGCCCTCTTTTAAACCTAATTCTAATAAGAAGAAATGGATTCAATGTAGCAGATGTGAGAGGTATGGCCACGTGCAAGCTAAGTGTACCAGTACTTTAAAGAAAAAGGCAAAGGTTGTGACCTTTATGTGGAGTGATGAGGAATCTGAAGGTAGTAAAAAAAAAGATGACAACCATGTAAGTAATCACGTATCCTTTATTATTTCTTTGGTTTCAAATGATGTTTGTTCTTTTCAAAAATCTTCAGGTCATGTTACAATACAGTCTACACATAGCAATTCTGTTGCAACATCCGTAATAGAAAAAGATCATGATATTAATTCTAACAGTGATGAATCTAAACTAAATAAAGAATCAATTTGAGCATCATATAATAATATGTATTCTCAATAGACTAGAGTGGTTGATAAGAATAGATTACTTGAAGGAAGGATTTTTGCCCTTATTTAGTATAAGGAGAGTTCAGAAAATAAAGTGCAGAAATTGGAGGTTTTGCTTGCTAAAAAAGAAGTAAGTTGAAATAAGTTTCAACTGAACTTGAAAGGACTCAAAAGTCCTTAAATGTTGAATTCAGGGACTACTAATCTATATCATATTCTGACAATCAAAAAATCTAGTTCTAATCATAAAGGACTCCGATTTAAAAATGAACACTCTAACTCCAAAACTGTTTTTGATAAAAGTTCTGTTTCTAACGTTTTTGTAGGATCAAGTACTGATATTGTAATATAGAAATCTTATATTGCAACCTAGAATAAAGTTGCTTCACCAACACAAGTTATAGGTAATCGTGCTGATGTTGTAATGCACAGATATCATGTTGTAACACATCAAAAATCAGCAGCATCTAGTTCGATAGGTAAGTATGGTAAGTTTATTCCAACTTGTCACTTTTGTAGAGTTATAGGTCATATTAGACCTTGATATTTTACATTGATAAACTTTTTGGAAGATAAATATTTTTCATATATGATTCCTTTCTAAAGGAAAACACTAAGGAAAAAGATTGATATTTCAAATAAAATGAGAAAAGTTTGGATTAAAAAATCTTAATTGAATTATTTTGCTGCTTCTACTTGTTTTAGAACATGTGCTATTAATGCTTGGTATTTTGATTGTGGGTGTTTTAGGCACATGACAAGTGACAAATCCACACTGGAAAATTACAAGGAAGATGCTTCTGGTCTTATCACTTTCGGTGATGGTGCAAAAGGAAGAGTTCTTGGTAGAAGAACTCTCAATGTTGAGGGATTCCATAGATTGAAGAATGCTTTACATGTTGAAGGACTTAAGGCTAACTTGATTAGGGTAAGTTAAATTTGTGATCAGAATCTTTATGTTAATTTTACTCGTAATAAATGTGTTACCATGGATGAAAACAAGAATTCTATTTTAGAAGGATTGAGATCCACCCACAATTGTTATACTTTGACTAATCCAGAAACTTGTAATAGTGTATCTATAAATGAGATTGATTTTGTTGGGATATTTGTCCTAAAAAGTAGATTTCCAATTTTACACTTTTAGTCTGAACAACTTTCTTTTATATGCAATTATAATATTTGCTAGATTAAACTGTCTCAGTTGAATAGTTTATTTATCTGAAAAAGATTCCAAGACTTTAATTGAATATAAAGAAATAAACATGATTAAGTGTTAATTATGGAGAGACTTGTTTCTTTATCTAAGTCTAAATTAATTAGTTCACAATCTATAAATAAAAATAGAATACTTTATTTACTAAAGATTATGGTGTCTATTTTTCTCAACGAGAATGATGTATCTCAAATCATTGAAGTATTTGACTTCAGATAGAAACACTAGTATAATATAAATAAGTTATGTATATTGAACTGGATAGGTAATATGAAGAATTAGAGTGTCGTAACTCAATTCGTAGTATTACCATAAACTAGTTCTTAGTATGTAGATTTTAATCCTTGATATTTGATTGGACTTATTTTCATAGGTTGTAGCTTTTTGATTTTTGTTAAAAGACTAGTCTCTGTGAAATTAGAGGTGAACTCTGGCATATTGAAGGTTATGGCTTATGAATTGATGAAAACATCAAATAGTTAGGATACTATACACTTTAAAGTCTTTTAAGATTCATGGAATAATTAAATCTAAGATTTTAGTATTCACTTTATGAATTGGTTGATAATTTTGTCTAAATGGCCATTGAGAACAAAATTATTGATAATATTATTCCTTGATAGAAATGTGGTAACTTAAAGGTAAATATGTATTAGAGGGGTATTACAGTAATTTTACCTATCTAACTACAGCATTGTATAGGGATTCTATATATGGTATAGAATATGCTAGATGGATCGATTAGTCAAGACTAAATATCTATAAAAGGCATGATATTTAATCTAAGAGTGCAGTATTGGGCCTTTAGTAGAATATCCTCTTTACTAATAGTATTTATATAAATACCATAATAAGAGTCATTATGTATTTATTATACTATTAGAGCTTAGATTATTAGGATCTATTAGGTCCCTTGTCTAGTTCAATAATACTCATTAATTGGTTGGTGATATTTGTTAAATTAGTTTCATGAAATTGTGTAAAATAATGAATCTACACACAAGTTGGTATTTTTATGAATAAGTTATGTGTGTTGGACATATTTATAAAAATATACTAAAAATCCAAATTGGAGAAGAAGCCCAAATTGGACTCAGGAATTAGTGTCAATGTTTGCAACTACAAGAAATAGTTCATTGAACTAAATTAATTAACTAATGCTAGTTGTTATGTGAAAGTTAGATACAATCAACGAGTTTGAATTAAAGACATGGGCGATGCTTACCTAAAGATCAATGATAGCTCTATGATTGTTAAAGATTGCTACTACACACCTGAGTTTAGTATGAATGCTCTCTCAATGTTGAAGATATATAAAGATGGCTACCACTTCATGTTTGACAATAAGATACACGTCTTTTATAACAATCTATTATACTGTGTGGGATCAATGCAAAATGGACTTTATGTTATAATCCAAAACCACAAATTACATCATCTTCAATGATGAGCTTTAGTAAACTCCAAGAGATGGTGAAAGACATTAGGAAGGAGCGCAATACCATCGATTGGCACAAGCGACTTACAGACTTATGGAGCTGGGTCACTTACATGAAGTAGATATCAGCAACGACATAGATTGTGGAGATTTCAAGAAGTGTGTAAAGTACAAGCATCATCTTACCACTCGTTATGAGAAAGCTAAGGTATGTTTAGAGTGCATACATGTGCATATCTGCGAATCAATAAAGGTAGTTTTCTACAACAAGCATACATTATTTGTTACTTTTGTTGATGAATATTCAGACTTTAGTTAAGTATATCTTCTGAAGAAATACAACAAAATCGTAGATGCTTTCCATGAGTTCGACAGAAAGGTACAGATGCAATATGACTCCAAGGTTAAAAAGTTCAAGATTGAAGCTGAACACGGAGATATTGATTCTCTACATGACCTACTGAGACAAACACTAGTTGATCTTACTATTCCCTTTGAATATACGACTATCTGTAAGTATAGTCACATAGGAGCAGCTGAGAGGTACAACATCAAACTTAAGTATACCATAGAGCTGATGTACAAAGAGTTGATGTTGTCGAAAAGGTATTAGGATTATGCTTGAAGATGGCTTCATATATTCTCAACTTCACTCCATGAGATAAAGTTACTTCGACACCTTTTCAGATGTGGATAGGCTATGTAGAAAGCTTAGAGCATCTAAAAGTACGGGGTTACGAAGTATAACAATGCAAGAAAATAGGAGACGAAGTTGACAAGAATTCAAAAAAATGTTTACTGCTTAGCTACCCAAAGGAAGAGAAGTGATACCTTTTTTATAGACAATCTACCAATACTATGTTCATCAGTAGAAATAGAGACTTTCTAGAGGATAAGAGAGAAGTTCGTCATGAAAATGATGAAGAGAGAGCTTATGATCTTTATTTCTTTTCTTAGTCTTTTAAATTGTTAGCTGAACACTTAATTTTTGCTTTTATTAATTTCAGTCATTTGGAATTTTTTTGGGCTTTTAGTATGACAGTTTGAGTAACTACTTTTTAGACAATAGGGAGATTGTTGGGATATTTGTCCTAAAAAAAAATTTCCAATTTTATCTTTTCAGTGTAAAAAACTTTCTCTTATATACAATTATGATATTTACTAGATTAAACTGTCTCAGCTGAATAGTTTATTTATCAGAAAAAAATTCCATGACTTTATTTGTATATTAAGAAACAAACATGATTAAGTGTCAATTATGGAGAGACTTATTTCTTCATCTAAGTCTAATTTAATTAGTTCATAATCTGTAAATAAAGATGGAATTCTTTATTTACTAAATAATATAGTGTTTATCTATCTCAATAAGAATGATGTGTTTCAAATCATTGAAGTATCTGATTTCTGATAAAAACGCTAGTACAACATAAATAAGTTATGTGTATTGAACTGGACTAGGTAATATAGAGAATTAGAGTGTCATAACTTAATTCTTAGTATTACTATTGTTGAAATAATGTCCTATAAAGCAGTTTATTATTTAGACATTATAAACAATATTTATTAGATTATTTATTTGTCTATTTTGTTATTAATAAATTCCATGTTATGAATTTCTATTTCATTTATGTCCCATTGATATATATATGATGTATATGTTTATCTTATACAAACATCTAAAAAGATTCCATGACAAGAAATGAGTAATAAAGAATTATTCGTACGATGAGTTTATATGTAGGAGACATTATATTCTTTATTTCATTATATCTAAATTAAATTATTCGCATTCTGCATATTAAAGATAGAATACTTTACTATGCCATAGAATGTATTGTTGTTTATTTAATTAATAAAGTCTCTAATTATTGAAGTGAGTCTTCGGATAGAAACACTAGTATGTTATAAGAAAGTTATAACAGCATCGAACAGGACCTAGTGAATTAGAATTTGAGGTTAAGTGTCGTAACTCAAATTTCTAATTTTACTAATCTAGTACTATTGTAGAAGACCTTAATCCTAGTGACTAATGAACTTACTTTTATGTGTTTTTTCTTTTTGAGTTACTGAAGGACTAGTTCCAATTTATGGTTCGAACTCCGGTATCTTGGAAGATAAGGTATATGAAATATGTAGAACGTTTTTCATGATAGACACCATGCATATGATGTCACTTTGAGTTTTTTTAAGTACTTGGATAATATAAACCAAGGCCCTGGTATTCACTATGTGAATTTGACTGTGTTAGTATTAGTAGATACAAACACCGTAGTCAACTATTATCCATTAGATGAAAAATGTCAATTCAAAGGTAAATATGTACTAGAGGGGTAATGCAGTAATTTCACCCTACTAGTACGGCATTGCATTAGGGGTATGTCTATAGGTATAGTATATGCTAAATGGATCAAGCTAATTAATTATTAATAAGCTTCACAGAAAATAAATGACATTTAGTCCAAGAGTTCAATATTGGGCCTATAGTGGTGTGCCCCTATATTAATGAACAAGGCCTAATCATAATTAAGAATTAACTATGATAGTGGGTATATGGTCTATTGGAACTTGAGCTTTATGGATCCATCTGGTCCCCTTCTAGCTCAAATTAAAGTCTAATAGTTATTTGATGATCAGTTGAGTCCAACAAACCCAATAAGCCAATTAGGGTTTAGTAATCTCTCTATAGTTAGGAGAAAAATTCTCTAACTACACAATACAACACTACACGTGAAACACCCCCTTGAGAAGAGAGTGTCACATGCATAACAAAGAGAGAGGGAGAGCAAAAAATCGGCCAACCCTAGGGATTCCATCCTTGGTGTTTTTGGTCAACCCGGAGAAATCGTTTCAAGAAGATTGTCTTCTTGTTCGTATGTGGACCTCTTTGTTGGGAATTAAGAAGCTGACCACTCACCAGATTAATCAAATGGCTTTTGAGAATAGACGGGAAGATGAGAAGGTTGTGGAGCGATTCTGGGTATTATTCTTGTCTAGATCAAGAGTTAATTTATGCTAGATCACGATCCAAAATATTTTGTAAAAAGAAAAATTTTAAACGACCAATTCCACTGCATTTCTTGATTTTACAAAACTATGGTATTCTTAAAAATGATTTTATGAAAATATTTTTGGAAATTTTATTCCAGCAAACACTAGCAACTATAAACTAGCTCTTAGCATATAGATCTTAATCCCTGATATTTTATTGGAATTACTTTCATGGGTTATAGTTTTTTGATTTGTTAAAAGACTAGTCTCTCTAAAATTAGAGGCGAACTCTGGCATATTGGAGGTTATAGTTTATGAATGGATGGGAACATCTAATAGTTAAGCAAACTATATATTAATATCACTTTAAGATCTTTCAAGATTCACGGAATAATTAAATCCAAGATCTTAGTATTCACTTTGTGAAGTGGTTGATAATTTCGTCTAAATGGCCATTGAGAACAAAATTATCGATAATATTATTCTTTGATTAAAAAATGGTAACTTAAAGGTAAATATGTGTTGGAAGGGTATTACGGTAATTTCACCTATCCAACTACGACATTGTATAGGGATTCTGTATGTGGTATAGAATATGCTAGATGAATCGGTTAATCAAGACTAGTTGATTAAATCTCTATAAAAGGTATGACATTTAATCTAAGAGTGCAATATTGGGCCTTTAGTAGAGTGTCTACTTTACTAATAATATTTATATAAATACCATAATAAGAGTTATTATGTATTTATTATACTATTGGAGCTTAAATTATTTAGATCCATTTGGTCCATTGTCTAGCTCAACAAAGCTCTTTAATTGGTTGGTAGTATTTGTAAAATGGTTTCATAAAAATGTGTAAAATAATGATTCTGCACAGAAGTTAGTATTTTTGTAAATAAGTTACATGAGTTGGATATATTTATAAAAATACATCAAAAGCCCAAATTGGAGAACAAACCTAATTCTAGTTAGATTGGGATTAGCATTTTTGGGCCATATATATATAAGATATATGAGAGAAAAAATTGCATAGTAACGTTAGTTGTATTACACAAAAAATAGAGGGAAAGAAAGAGAGAGAGAGAGAATTCGGCCAAGACTGAGAAAAAGTAGGAGAAAAAGTTTCCTACAATCTCACAGTCTCATCTCATGTCCTAGTGTTCCAAAAGATCAAGAAGATGTTCTTAATCGTTCTCCAATGAAGGATTCAAGTTGGTGCCCACTCACCCTATCAACCTAGAGCCAAAGTATAGACAAGAAGATCTAAGGTTAGAGATTTGATAACCGTCAATTAGGAGATTAGGAAGAGCATGCTATAAGAGGTAAACCCTAATCTTATCTCTAGGGTTTATATGCATCTAGATTTGATTTATGTTATACATAATCCTGTATATGATATATGCATGTTCTATGGTTATGAAAAATTATTTTTATGTAAAAAATTTTGAAACCTAAATTCGTTAACTTTTCTGTTGCATTCGTGATATGATCATATGTTTTCAATAGTTCGCATGTATGTATAACTTTTCCTAAGTGTTAGGTTATATACCAGCAGATTTGTAGCATAAAAAATTGGAAAATTTGAATTTTAAAATGTTGAAAAGAATTGTCTCTACAAGTGTTGTTTGAAGATTACCAGTTCTTGGTAAAAGTCACCTGGTATATATGGACCTTGTTAAATTAGGAAACAATTGAAGACTACACACAAAGCTGTACATGCTAAAACATCGAAGGTACTAGAGCTACTTCATATGGATCTGATGGGTCCTATTCAAGTAGAAAGTAGTAGAGGTAAGTGTGGTGCCTAAGATTTTCACATACATATTAAGCCAGTAATAAACATATTCTAATTGCATATTAGGCATCTAAAATTCATTAATATCACTTTCATAATAATATGCTTATTCATTATGTTATGTGCATTTGCATATATGTGATTACACTAGTGCTTGTTGAAGTATCCCGATGCAGTGTAAAGGTTCAATACCCTCAGAGAGAGAGCTCAATATGCTAAAAGAATAAAGAATATATTTATGAAGGCAATATTATGTGAACATGCATTAAGATCATACTTGTTGATAACTTGGTCAAATAGTAGTTTTTCGGTAAAATATATTTTTACGCTTTTCGGAGCCAAACTCACAGTATGTTTAACATGTCAAATAACTTTAATTTAATGTTGAAGACTCATTTATAGCATTTTATTTGTTGGCCCTAGGTAAGTACGAGATGGCAGTCATTGTACTGAATTGTGTTTAATTTCACTAAGCTAGCTTAGATTCAGCTTAATCGCATAATATCATCTTTGCACATTCTAATAATTAGACATTGATACTATGTTTGCATTATTAATTGGAGTCTAATTGACTTATTTTTATAATGATTGGTTATGGGACTAGATTTCACTAAATTACAATAAGATTAGCCATATGAGATTATAGGTTAAAGTATGATTAGTTTTCATCTTCTAAGCTAGGTTTCACCAACTTTGGTTACACTTGGGTGTATAGGAGTGACCAGAAATATGGTGACTATGCTAAGGATTTTTTAGAGCTGAACACATGGAAAGTAATGTGCAAAATACTAAAAATACCCCTTAGAGATTAAGTTATGCCTTTTCTTAGCCATTAACTGTTGATTTTGGACCAAATCTGGTCATTCTCTTTCTCTTTCTCTCCAGCTATGATCAAAACCTCTCTAGCTCATTTTTAGACTTCTCTCAACTTCTTTTAGCCATATCCAAGAGTTTGCAAGTGGTAGAACTCAAATTGGAGCTCTAGAAAATAATATAGATCAAAACTAGTCAAGGTAATTTTACTAGTACTTCTACTAGTACTTCTTCGTAGGTCTTTTTCTTAATTTCAATTTTCTACTTCCTATCACTTAAATAATAGTTCCTTTAGGTCCTCTTGAGTCCTAAAATCTAATTCTAAGCCTTGGAAATTAGTTTGGTGGAGGTGGAAGGCAAGAGCTTCAACAAAATCTTAAACTAGTCAAGGTAAGGTTTAGGTGGGAGCTTGAATTAGTAGTGAATTTCTTTTGTTTCATCTCTTAAACCAAAGCTATTATTTGATGGATAATGGTCCTAGAACCCTTATATATTGCTAGAAATATAAAATTTAGATGGAGGATTAAATTTAAATCTATGGCCTCAAAGTTTGCTATTTATGGATTTAAGTGTTTTCATGTATAGTAGATTAAATTTTCCATATTTGTAATCTGATTTCTTAAACTCAGAGTGTATATTTTGTTGATCCTATTAATTATTACACTCATTTAATGGCTAGTTGTGATGGAATATAAGTGTAAAAGTGGTTTTAAACTTTTTGTAAATTGAAAGGAATTCAAGTCCACTTAGGTTGTTCTAAGTGATCCTCTTTGATATGTATATGTTGGAATTAGATTATAAAATATTATTACAGGTCAAAAACCATGATTTTAATCATGTGGAATGTCCTAGAAATAGGAGAAGTGCTGTCCAAATATTTATAAAATGAAATGGCACCATTTAGAGGCAAATGATCTAGTTATACACAATGATGTGCCATTTTAGATCATTTTTGTGCTAATGAACTAACATTCATATTTTAATACTTTGAACAATTTTTCAATGCTAGTTATTGGCTGCTAAGTATCTTAAGTGATTTGTACACTTCTGAATCATTTTAAGAAAAAGTTTCCTAAATTGGTAAATATTCTAATTTCAGCCTTATTCAAGTATCTTAAAGCATTCTTTTGGCAAAATATACATCTTGAATAACCGTAATTTATGACAGGTGATTAGCACACTAATCTCTAGAGGATATTGATCCTTTCCACTTTCAATTTCTATTTAGGACGCGAGGTAAGGAAAGACTTACAACTGCATCATAAGAATTACATAGAATATGTCATTATGTGAAATTTACTTATTCTTGAAAGTTACAAACTGGCATGTACATGGCACATCTTGCATGCAAATTGAGAATTTCATTACAAAATATTTAAAAATGAGTACCATTGTACCAATTTTATAAGATAAGTTTTAATTTCATTTGCTAGTCTGTCAGAACTGGGTAAGTAAGTCTATTGATATAGACTCTCTTGTTGAAGCGGGACTTGCGAATCTTATGATGTGTCTCGTTGAAGCAGGACAATACTAGCACGGTGTGGAATGCCTCTTTGATGAGGGAAGGAGTTTTCAAAAAGCTTATACAATGATCGCACCTTATTTTTACTCTTAGCTAGAGTTTCCGCCCAATGTTTTCACAGCCAATCAACTCACGGGACAAGTAATATGTGATGCCCAAGATTCTCACATACATAATAAGCTAATAATAAACATATTCATATTGCATAATAGACATATCAAGCAACTAGTATCACTTTC
>JXTB01000028.1:1123350-1167615 GCA_002914805.1 Parasponia andersonii
TATCAGTTCTAAGTCGAGTGGCGTCTCCCGATCTCACTAAATATTTTTACGAATATCCTTACGTACGCATGTGGGATCGGGGGATGTCACATAATATGCTAAGGGGCCCAACTATAATTAATTTTTAATGAAAATATACAGACTCAAATGTTTAAGAAAGAAAATGGTACAATGGGAACTTTATGAGATTTTAAAACATTCATAAGCATGCATAGTTTTTATTTACTGAGCTTTAGCTCATTTTAGTCTTGTGATGCAGATGAGGAGGCATTTTGGTATTGACTAGCTGGTTGCCTGGCTTGCTTTTTATCACTGTAATTATACAGATGTGGATGAGTTTGACCTATGGACGATATCTTTTTGTGTTGAGATATTTCGGTGTAATGTAAATACTACTGCTGATGGCAAAATATACTGGTGAAAACTTATTTTATTTGTACATTTTTGTAAAATCACTTTTATCAAGTAATGCCTCACAGTTGCTTTGTCCAAAAGTTTTGGAAAGTTCAAAATTTTCCCACCTTTTTATAAAACAAAAGATAATATTTAAGAAAGAATAATACTTCATAGTTTGGCTATATAGGACAATATAGTTAAACTAGGGGGTGTTACAGTAAGCGTTATGTCTTTATGTGTATGGATGACTTTTCCAGATACTCTTAGGTAGATTTTCTAAGAGAGAAATCTGATAGGTTTGATGCTTTTAAAACATTGTGTGTAAGGCTTAAGACTGAGAAAAATTGCAATATTGGTAAAATAGTGAGAATTTAGAGTGATCACAGTAAAGAATTTAAAAACATTGTCTACACTAATTTCTGTAATGAAGACAGTATTTCACATGAATTTTCTACACCTAAAACACCTCAACAAAATGGTGCAGTAAAAAGGAAAAATAGGAATCTACAGGAAATAGCTCGTGTCATGCTCAACAGTAAGAAGCTATCCAAGAGATTATGGGCTGAAGCAATAAGCACGGTGTATTATACCATTAACTTTGTTTATATGAGCCCAAGTACAACAAAAACACCTTATGAGATTTGGCAAGGTAAGAAACCTAACTTAAGCTATTTTCATAATTTTGGGGAGTACATGTTGCATCCTGAATGATCGAGAACACTTGGGTAAGTTTGATGCTAAAAGTGATGTAGGTGTTTATCTGGGTTATTCAAATAATAGTAAAGCTTATTGTGTTTATAACATGGGAACTCAATCGATTATAGAATCTGCTAATATTGTGGTGATGATCTTAAAAATTTTGCAAATTATTTGCAAGAAGATGAAATTCACAACTTTACTGATGAAGCCATTGTTGATCCTGGTTTTGATTCATATGTTACAATACAGCCTGACACTGCTACATAACCAGACAATTCTATTACAGCATCAGGATCAGATATTGTAACATCCACTGGAAAGAGAAGTACTTCATTCGCTGAACCTTTAGTGGATATTCACAATCCAGTCAGGAAAAAGGTAAAGAAAACTCATCCTTTTGATCTGATTATAGGTAACCTTGATGATGTGATGGTCACCAGGAGGAGAAATATAAATATGGTAAAATATGTGTGCTTTACCTTGATGATTAAGCCTATGATGAGTTTTGGGTAACAGCAATGTAAGAAGAATTAGAACAGTTCACTAGGAATGATGTATGGACACTTGTACCTAGACCTAGGAATTCTAATGCGATTGGAACTAAATGGATTTATAAGAACAAATCTGATGAATTTAGTAATATAATTAGAAAAAAAGCTAGGTTGGTTGCCCAAGGATACACACAAGTTGAAGGTATTGATTTCGATGAAACATTTGCTCTTGTTACTAGATTGGAATATATTCTCTTACTTATTGCTATTGACATCTCATAGGCTTTATTTTATACCAAATGGATATAAAAAAATTATTATTAAATGGCATTTTGAATGAGGAAGCTTATGTAGAAGAACCTAAAGGTTTTAAAGATCCACATTTGCCTAACCATATTTTTAAATTCAAAAAGGCATTGTATGGATTGAAACAGGCACCTAGGGTATGGTATGAAAGGTTAACAAATTTTTCAATTGAAAAAGGCTACAAGAGAGGGGGAGTAGACAAAGCATTGTTCATCAAGTACTTTGATTCTAGTATTATAATTGCTCGAATATATGTTGATGATATTGTTTTTGGTTCTACATCTAATAATAAAGTACAAGAATTTGTGAACTAGATGAAGGTGTTCAAGATGAGTATAGTAGATGAACTGATATTTTTTCTAGGTTTACAGGTTAAGCAACTTGAAGATGAAATTTTTATATCTCAATCCAAGTACACCAAAAGCCTTGTAAAGAAATTTGGTTTGGAATCTGCCGAACACATGAATACTCTTATGAGTACCAATCTCAAGTTGACTAAAGATGAAGATGGTATTGATGTTGATCCCAACGCTCTATGGGAGCATGATAGGAAGTCTACTGTATCTTACGGCTAGTCGCCTTGATATTTGCTATAATATTGGTGTTTGTGCTAGATATCAATCTATACCTAAGGAGTCTCATATTCTTGTTGTTAAAAAAATTATTAGATATGGTAATGGGACTATTGATTATGGATTTTGGTATTCAAAGGAAACTAATACTCATCTTGTTGGTTACAGTGATGCAGATTGAGCAGGGAATGCTGACGATAGAAAAAGTACAACTGGAGGTTGTTTCTACCTTGAGAACAATCTAATTTCATGGCACAATAAAAAGTAGAACTCCTTCTCTTTGTCGACTGCCGAAGCTGAATACATTGTTGCTAGGAGTTACTGCACACAACTATTGTGGATGAAACAGATGCTAAAGGACTACGTATTGAATTAGATAATATTGTAGTATATTGTGATAACACTAGTATTATCAATATTTCTAAAAATCTAGTACAATATTCTAGGACTAAGCATATTGATATTCGTCATCATTTCATTACAGAATTAGTTGAAAATAATGTCATTATTTTGGAGTAAGTTGCAACAGAGAACCATCTTGCAGATATATTCACTAAATCACTCGATTTTGTTCATTTTAACTTCCTAAGGAAGTCCTTAGGAATTTGTTTTATGTAAATATTTCTTTTTTATTTTATACCGAATTTTAGCCATTTGAAATTGAAATTTTATTTGTGAAAAGCTTAAAGAAAATTTCGAAAAAGGTGAATTTTTGTCAATTATAAATTGATTTTCTAATACACAATTGTTGTTATTTTATCTTTTAAAATTTCTGGGTTGATTGATGAAAGATTGATTATCTTGGCTTGAGTTTTAACTGATAAACCTTTGTTTGTTTGATCTTAGAAAAATTTTGTAAAACAAGCTCCATAGTCAAAAAAAAGCTATCTACACTAATATGTGAAAGCCATCCATAAGTAATCTAATATTATGTATCACAAATATAGTAGAGAACTATCTACTATAAGAAAAAGACTACGTCAATGATAGAGTAAGAGCCACTAACTGTGGATACTTCATTTTTGTATTGTTATAAAAAAATATAATAAAAAATAATTAAAAAGGTAGTAGCAATAAACAAAGATGTATTGCTCAAGAAATCACAACACACAATTATAACCTGAAATTTAGAATGGAATTTCATGGAGATCAACATTTTTAAGGTATGTCAATTATCATTAAATCCTTGATGGTTAATCAATCTAAAAGAAATCTAAAAATTTTATTTGATAAAATAGGCAAGTTCAATTTATTTTAAAATTAATTTATGATTGATACAAATTCATTTGTTTCAAATTTTAATTCTAGCTTTTCACATATATATACATTAATCAGCTGAAATTCTTATACTCTGTGCTACGGAAACACATAAGGCATGGATTATGGATTTGGATTCCAGTTTCTAAGTTTATATAAGTCTTAATAAAGACTTGTTTCTAACAAGGCATGCAAGATTTTGTAATTGGTATGCTTCACGAAGACAAATATATAGGATGATTATGATCAAGTTTTGTAAAAAGTGAGGTATGTTCCTAAACTGAGAAGGAATTTAGTTTTACATGGAATGATAAATTACTCTGCCTTCTAAAATGAAGTATTGTGTGCAAAACATGGCCACTAGTTCTTCCCTAGTGTGAATACTTTGGGCAAGCAAGTTGGCAAACCACAAAAATGCCCTATTTGTGAGAGATTTTGAGAATTCTCTTATCCTTAACTCATGATCACTCCCGTAGACTCCTAAATTGTATCTGAAAATGCAATGACATGATGTTTGGCATTTCCTCTCTTTCCATCAAATTTTTTAAACATTGATTTAATATAATCCTTTGGGTAAAATTTCGAAAGGATGTGTGTTATGTCAAAGTATGGACACACTATAAGAGCACTGGTCGAAATAAGTAATATAGATGAGAGTAAGAGCATTATCCTATAGAGAAATGTGATCTATAATTATTAAATACTAACTAAGCCCAATTTTCAATTCATCCAAATGAAATATAGACAATTAACTAAAATAACTTGAAATTAAAGAACAATATAATAAGCAACAAGAATAAGAAATAAAAACTTGAACTATACTCAACAACCAAAGTGTCTAATTGAAAGCAATCAAAAGTGGACAATCTATCCTCTAACTCATCTCATCCTTAACTAATCCACTAAAGTTATCGACATAGGACACTATTGTATCTAAGATGCATTTTCCAAGTGCAAATTGGAACTACCTAGATAAGATAACACATTACTACTAATATGAATTAACTAGGTTCATTGAGATTAGGTTATCAAAATTGTTATACAAGTCATACAGGTATACTCCTATCCTATGCAAACTTACCTCAAATTCAATAATCTTATGTTATTTTACCTAGGTCTAAATCTCTACGCCTTTTTCCAAGTTCATAACTCGACAATCTATTTAGTGGTTAAGTAAATAGAAGTAATAGACATAAGATAAATCAAATAACTCAACTATAGATCTCATTAATAAAAGAGGAGAAATAAGAAATAGATTATATTAGAGGTTCAATTCTAATCCTAGGAACACGTTTAAGCTCTTCAAAAAGGGAGAATTCTAAAACTCTTTTCTCTTTGATATTTTGTATTAAAATATTTTTGTTCTCAATTTATATTATAAACTAAATTCTTTTTGTCTAGTTAACTATGTGAACTAACCTAGTATCTTGTGTTTTTTTTTATTTCTCTTCTCTTTTATTAATCAAATCTATTACTGAGCTATTTGTTTTGCCTTATACTTATTGCTTCTATTTAATTTATCACTAAATATATTGTTACGTGAAATTTCTATAAGCTTAGAAAAGGAATTAGAAATTTAGACTTAGGTAAAACAACATAAGATTACCTAGTTTGGGGGTAGGATAGGAATATACCTATGTGACTTGTATAATCTCTTTGAAAATTACTAAACTTAATAAATCTAATCAATTTATGTTAGGAGTAACATATTAGCTTATCTCGGCATTTTCACCTATTTCTTGAAAAGGAGTTTGGGAATATATTCAAATTTTCGGTTGACAACTCTAGTGGATTAATTTATTTAAGAGAGAAATTGTGAAATAGTATAACAAGAGAATGGTTCGAGAATTAATAAACCTAGATATTTTTCTTATTGATTCATCTTTTATTCATTTGCATGATAATTTAGTTTCTTTTATTTTATTTCTACAAAATCTATATTTCAGTTGTTTGGATAAAGTTAGAATTAAGATAATTTTAATACTTAGCTTAGACTTAGGAATCAATCCCTATGGGTTCGGCACTCTTAACTCCTAAATCTATATTACTTGTGATCGTGTACACTTGCACGAGAGTGTGTGAATTTATAGTTATACATTCTAACCAACAAGCATTGCTACAGCAAAATTGCCCAAAAAAGCAGAATGATAGACCATCGCCACCTTTTCCTCAACGATTCCACACGCAGTAGCAAGACAAGCAATTCAACAATTTTTTATAGGTTTTAAAGTAGTTGCATACAACATACCATTTATAGAAGCTTTAAAACAAATCCTAAAGTATGTCAAGTTCATGAAGGACATCCTTTTCAAAAAAAGAAGGTTGGGAGAATTTGAAATAGTGGTACTTATAAAAGAATACAATTCAATCTTGCAAAGAAAACTCCCCCATGATCTTAAGGATCCTAGAAATTATACAATATCATGCTCCATTGGTAACACCTATTGTGAGAGAGCCTTGTGTGATCTAGGAGCAAGCATTAACTTGATGCCCATATTAGTTTTCAGGCAGTTGGGAATTAGAGAAGCAAGACAAACTACAGTTACTCTTCAACTTGCAGATAGATCTTTTGCTTATCTTGAAGAAAAAATAAAAGATATTCTAGTTCGGGTGGACAAGTTCATATTCCTCGTGAATTTTCTTGTGTTTGACTATAAGGCTGACAAGAAGGTGCCTATAATCTTAGGCAAGTCGTTTCTTGCTACTGGAAGGATGTTGATTGATGTTCATAAAGGAGAGTTCATGATACGAGTTAATGATGAGCAAGTCACTTTCAACACATTCAAGGCTATGCAATTTCTGAATGAGATAGAAGAATGTTCAGCCATCAATGTCTTAGATTCACTTATGGTTAATGAATTTCAAAATGCTTATAACAATAAACTACTTTTGATGTCCACATAGGTCGACATTGACAAAGAAATTGAAGAAGACAGCTATGTCACAGAGGTGGAGACAAAGCAATCACTTGTTAGACTAGGAAAACCATTTGAATCTTTTGAATTATTTGAGAGGAATTTCAAGCATTCTAAACCATCTATTAAAGAACCCCGGCTTTGGAGATGAAACCACTATCCTCTCACTTGAAATATGCATATTTGGGTGAGTCAAATAATTTACTGGTGATTATTATTTCGGCTTTGAGTTTGGGACAAGAACAATAATTACTTGCAACACTTAGAAGGTACAAGGAAATAGGATGGACAATTATAGATATTAAGAGAATCAGCTATACAATCTGCATGCATAAGATTTTGGTAGAGCAGCAATGAAGACTAAACCCAATTATTAAAGAAGTTGTGAAGAAAGTGTTGATCAAGTTGTTGGATGCATGGATAATCTACCTTATTTTAGATAGTTCTTGGGTCAGCCCAGTTAAATGTGTGTTGAAAAGGGAGGTGTTACAGTCGTGGCTAATTATAAAATTGAATAATACCCACAAGAATAGTAACTAGTTGGAAGGTGTGCATGGACTACAGGAAGCTCAACAAGGCCATAAGAAAATAGCACTTTCCACTGCCATTCATTGATCAAATGCAAGATGGATTGGCTAGAAAGAAGTATTACTACTTCTTAGATGGATACTCAGGCTACAACTAGATTGATATAGCACCAAAAGATCAGGAGAAGACAATTTTCACCTGCCCCTATGGAACCTTTGCTTTCAAGAGAATGCCATTCAGACTACAATGCTTCAGTAACTTTCCATCGATGCATGATGTCTATTTTCACAGATATGGTGACGAAGACTCTTGAAGTTTTATGGACAATTTTTCAATATTTGGGAAGTCTTATAAGCTTGCTAAACTTAGAAAAAGTTTTGGTGCAATGTGAAGAATCTAACTTGGTCTTAAATTGGGAAAAATCCCATTTTATGGTGCAAGAGGACATTGTTTTAGGTCACAAAGTTTCCAAACATGACATTGAAGTAGACAAGGCAAAAATTGAGGTTATTGAGAAGCTACAACCATTGACATCAATCAACGACATCCGAAGGTTTTTGGGACACGTAGGCTTTTCAAGGACATTCATAAAAGATTTTTCAAAAATTTCCAAACCGTTGTGCACTCTACTAGAGAAAAATAGACTCTTTGTAACCCCCTAGGAATCCCTAGACTTGCAAGCTTAGTAGAATTATTATTAGTAGACTTAATATTGAATTTTAATAAGTTTATGCTCGCAAATCCTTGAAATTATATGTATAGTATTATTTTAATGTTAAATTTTATTATGTGAGGAAACCATAGTTATTCCTTGTTTTAACTTAGCAATTCTAAGTTAGTTTTTCTTAATAATAAATTAATTCTACAAAGATTACATTATGTACATCAATATAACCTAGTGAAGAATGTGACATATTTATGTCACATTAAAAATTATTACATTTTATAACCTAAAGTTAATGGTTGCACCAAAATACTACTATGCCATAATTTCAATAGCTAAGATTTAAGTATACAAAGAATTAAGTAGACAAATCAATCTAAGGATAGAAAATAAGTTGAAGAAAAAGACGAAAAGTAGTGAAGTTTTATCTTACGGAGGTAATAACTTTAAATTAGTGGAATAGAAAATGAAAGGGATAAAGTTAGTGGATAATTCAAAAAAAAAAAACAAAGTATAGACAAAACTAATTGATAATTTTGTCTCTAAAATAATTCAAAAGGTAGAAAAAGGAAAATAATAATAGAAATATTCTTTGGAAATTAATGGTCATAATTCAAAGTGGAAGACATAGACAAAACTAATTAGTAGATTTTGTCTCCAAGATAATTCTGAAGGTATGAAAAAGATTAATATAGTGGAGATTTTCTTTGAGAGTTACGGGTATTGAAAAAGAAGAAAGATTAGAGACAAAAGTAGTTGATGAGTGAAAAATAAAGTAAAAGATAAGGTAATGGAGTAGTAAAAGAAGATATATTGATAAAATTAGTAATAATAGTACTTGGATTATTAGATAGAATGTGAAAGTATGTATTATTGGATACCTCCTATGGATGGCCTATAAATAGATCATTCATTTGGCAATTGCAAATCTATACGTAACTTTCCAATTACTTAGCTAAAACTATCTTCATTTTTCCAATTATACTTTCTCAAAAAAAAAAAAAAAAAACTCTTTCTACATCACTTTCTTCCAAATCAACAAGAAGTATAATATTTTACCCATCGACTCTAGAAATTAAGAATTATGCTTAAGAGAAGAGAGCACCTAGTTTTGTGGTGGAGACGTCAGAAAGAAGATTCAAACTTGGAAGGTGAATATTCCCTCACCTTGCTTGTTATGTGTTTAAATAGATTCTACAAAAGAATAATTGGATAACAATATATTTGATCTACTTTAGATGTTATATTATTTATATTATGTTTAGACTTATTTTGTTGATTTCTTAAGCCTGTAATATGAACACTTCATAATAATAAGGGCTAAATAACAATAATAATAGTAAAATCAAAACGATTAAACACAAATATGAAAGATTTTTAGGTGTAAAACCCTAAAATAAAATATGTATGAAAATGAATCAAGCTTAATGATTTAGACTTAGATCCTTAAGAATAGATTTTTATCCATTTAAAATGCTTTCCAAAAATTAAAGATATTTGCTCAAAAGTTGAAAGGAATAAAATGTCAAAACTTTGAGTATTTGAGTCAAAAGTGTAATTTTGACAAAATATAGGTCGAATATGTGAGAAAGTTATTTTAGGAAATTGTAAGAGTATATTTAAGTGTGAAAGCAAATAAAGGAAGAATATTTAACAAAAAGATAATCTATAACTCAATATTTACCATTGGAGGACATAAATGTTAGAAATCTTAAGATTATGGGCAAAAATATAAATTATAAAACTTGAAATTTTGTATAAGAATAAATAGAAAACTTTATTTTAGATCTCTAATTGGGATAAGAAAATATTTACTTAAATTTAAGACATGAAATCAATTATAAGAAATAAATAATGTATGCCTCTAATTGAATTTAGCCTAAGTTTAGTTAAATTAGTCATGATAAAGGTTGAGGAGAATTAAATCTCATCTATCTAAGTTGAAAGTATAAATTAGTCAATGAATATAATATGACATTATTTCTCAAATGTGAAGTTTTATGTTTGATCAAGACTGAGTTTTAGTTTTTTTAAGCCTACCAAGTAATTAGAAGTTTAAAAAAAAAAGTATAAGTCCAATTTAAAATTACTCTAACAAATAAAGTATGCATATGTTAGGGTAAAACGTCGACCTAGATGTACTTAATTAATGAGTGAAACTAGGACAATCATATTACGAGATAAGTACAATTTCACCTATGGCATGAAAGGTTTGAAAATATTTCATGTTTACAACATGATATGTTTGAAATTATTTCATGTGTTAACTTGCCTTTATTTTATTATTGTATGGCCTATGTATAGTGTATGCTTATAAAGATACATTTTCTATGCTATAAAAATGATGTATGCTTACTTTACAATATTATCATGTAAAAATACTTCAAATATTTTAATAAAGGAAATGCTATGATAGTGGAATATAAGTTTGGGTTTATTGTTGAAGCGTACCCACTCATGTAAAGAAAAGACTAAAAAAGATAAAGAATTTAAAGGTATTGTACTAACCTCCACTAGATGAGGATATCTAAGACTGACCTCCTATAAACAAGGATTCTCGAGGAAAAGTATGTTAAGATTATGACCATGGGTATTTTCTGTTGGGTCGCTCCCCTGATTCCCCATTCGGTTGTACACACTTGGTACGTATACCCGGGCCCATAAGAAAGATAAAAAACTTTGTAATAAAGAATGAGATAAAATAATGATACAATATCTTATAATAAAGCATAAAGTAATGATTTCATAAAATAGCATAACCAGACTTTCATAAAAGAATATTTGTTTATAACTAAAAATATTTTGTGAGAATTACATTGTACTTGTTGAGAAAAAGCTCATGTTTTATGAGTATCTATGCTATAGATAACAAAGGAAAGAAACTTCTAATTTAATTGATAGGTTAGCTGGAATCGAGGCAAGGATGAATGCGAAATATAAGCAATGGAATACTGCCATTAAAATTACTTTCGTATATGTTCTTATTATGAGACAAATAGTTTCAATTATGTAAGCTTGATATTGTTTGAAAACATACTTATAACTTGGCATTTTATTTCACAATGCATGATTTTATTAAATGGAACTTGAAAGAGTATTTCAATTGAATAAGATTTAAACGAATGTTTTTCAAAAGATCTAAAAAGAAAATATTTTGATTTAAATAAATACAAAATACAAAGGGTTCTGTCAAAAAGACCTAAACTGTCTAAGGAGAGCTTGGGACTTAAGCAATCTATATGTGACCTATCTCCTCACCTGGGAGCACTTTATAGTTGCGCATTATTTAAATCACCCAAAGAAAAAGTTATAAAAAAATTTAAATAAAGGTTACTTAACTATCGAGAAGCATTTTACTTGTTTTCAAAATTATCAAATTAAGTAAATGGTTAGTTATGAAAATGAAACTCTTAAAATTAAATAAAACTATAAAAAAATTTATCATGAATTTTCAGCATTTAAATTTATATTTTTAAATAAGTAAGCTAAGAATGTAAGTAGTTAACGGTCCGAAAAGTTGGGTTGTTACACTCTTTGAGTTCAATAAGGAGTGTATGCATGCATTTTTGGAGCTGAAGAAATGACTTGTTTCTGCCCCAATTATAGTAGCTCCAGATTGGTCTTTACACTTTGAGTTAATATGTGTTGCAAGTGATCATGCAGTTGGGGCTATGTTGGGACAAAGAGAAGGGAAGATATTTCACTCCATTTACTTTAGCAGTAGGTCCTTATCTGATGCTCAATTGAACTACATCACTACTTAGAAGGAGCTTCTAGTTGTTGTTTTTGCTTTCGATAAATTCATATCTTATCTTATGGGAACAAAGGTTACTATTTATATTGATCATTCAGCAATCAAGTATATCATTGGAAAGAAGGATGCCAAACTGAGGTTCATCAGATGGATACTGCTCTTGCAAGAGTTTGATTTGGAGATAAAAGATAGAAAAGAATCCAAAAAATCAAGTTGCAGATCATCTATCAAGATTGGAAGTAGGGGGAGAAAAAGAGATTAAAGAGCCAATCTGAGAGACATACTTGGACGAACAATTTCTAATTGTGCAATATGTGACTTTGATAATTACTTGGTTAGTGGACCACTCCTATCGGATATGAATAGCAAATAGTGGAAAAGTTTTTCCATGCTATGAAAACTTATTATTGGGATGAGCCTTTCTTATATTAGCAATATGCACTTCAGATTTTGAGGAAATTCATAGTATCTTATACCACTACCATTCATCTCCACAAAGAGGACATTTTAGAGGTTTTAGAACGGCTGCCAAGGTTTTGCAATCAGTCTATTATTGGCCAAACATCTTCTAAGATACTCATGAATTTGCCAAGACATGTGATAGATACCAAAGAGTTAGAAATATCTCACAAAGACATGAAATGCCCTTAAATAATATTTTGGAAGTTGACTTATTTAATTTTTGTGTTGAGAAATTAAGCTTTCAATCTTATTCACTCTTATTTTGAAGATAAGAAATATTTGATTTAATACCAATAATTTAACTTGAGTATGTAGTGAAATAGTTTTAAAGTTCTAGCTCAAGTTAATCAAGGAATCAAGATTGAAGATAGATACATATGGATCTATTAGAATCAAGCTTGAAAATTGAAAATTAAGATACAAGGCCATGTGTAGATAAGGTATATTTCATACTTAGTCTTGTATTTGATTTATTTCATTACACATAAGTTCTCTTTATATTGGCTCATGCTTTTAAAAGAATTTTTAAACTATCTTAAGCATAAAATGGTTATTTTATCATAGAAGTTTGAAATTAAAAATAATGATTTCTTTAAATAGGAAAAATATTTTTTAAAACATGATTTCTTAAGTTTAAATAAGTTACAAATATAATTATAATTATGATTATTTGAAATAGGCTAAAAGAACATTTTATATTTGCAAACTAAAATGTATTTTAGGATGAACACTTTCTAAATTATTGCTAAATACCTTTGTGAAACTAAAATAAGTATGTAATAGCCAAAATATTCTTTTCGAATTAATTTCTAATGTTTTTAAAGTGTTTAAAATAAGTTTAGAATCAATTTTTGAAAAATGCCAAAAACTGTCAAAATTTGAAAAATGCCAAAAATTCTATCAGAGGTTGAAAAATGACCAAAAATGGGTTTGGTAATTTTTGATTGACCAAAGTATGTCGACCACTTTTCAAACCAAAGGCCAGAAATACTCATTGAAGCTGCACTAGTTTGTTAAACTCCAACGGCTATATTTTTAGTCAACCAACTTTAAGACCAAAATTTTGGCAAAAAGTTAATAACAGCTATAAACGGCTAGTTTTCTTAGATATCTATATATAAAGTCTCATTTGATGGCATTTAACACTGGAGCATGAATCTAAATTGATATTCATCTGCTCTCAAAGTGTCTTAGCCTATTTTTATATCAATAACACTTTCAAATCATATTAAGTCAATTTTAGAGCATCTATTATACATTATTCTTAAATCTCCTAGGCTAAAATTGTATTCATTACTTTTGTGAGAAGAGTTGTTGAGTGTGTTCACTCTTGATTAATACAAAACTATCTGAATTGAGGTGAAGTTGGCACCAGAGTCATAAATAACCCGTGCATAAGTGAGGTTACCATCAGAGTCTAAACAACCTATGTGTTAGTGAGATTGACACCATTGTCTAAATAATCCATATAAGTGAGATTGGCACTAGAATCTAAACAATCCAAGGTTAGGCATGATAAAGCCGAAGTCAAAACTATTATAAAGGTTAGGTTGTGCCTAGGAAAAATTCACTCTGTTTGTAAAAGGATCGATCAAGTCCATAATCTTGATCCGATAGTAGAAAGCTCGAAGTATGTAGGCGAGGGTTGGGGATATAAACAAACCGTTATATTTATCGAACATCGTAAAAACCGAATTTGCATTTTCTCCATCCTTACACTATGTACTTTACTGCAAACTATTTGATTGTGTGTTTAATATTTGGAGTACTGAATTTACTTCGTATTATTGTTTTATACTTAGTATTATTGTTTATTTAGCTTAAAAGTTTCAAAATTGTGACCTATAGTTTTATATAGCTGAAAAGTTTCTTAAAATGTTTTAAAATCTAATTCATTCCTTCTCTTGGGTTGTCAATTGTGGGCTAAAAAATTTTAGAGACTTAACCATCTTGAGATAATATATCTAAACAATTTTCAAAATCTTTCAAACGAGGAGTTTTCAACTAGAGCACCTTTTTTCAATGGTAACGACTACAATATTTGGAAAACTAAAATGCTTAAATTCCTCATATTTATAGGTGATAATTTATTAAGTATTATTATTCAAGGTCCATATAATCCTAGAAAAATAATTGATGATAAACTTGTTGAAAAAGAATTGGATGAATACGTTGATTTTGATAAAATCATGTTTTCTAGGAATAGATGTGCTTTGAATTGTTTATTATATAGTATAGATGTAAATATTTATAATAGTGTATAAATGGCTACTAGTACACATGAATGTGGAAAATGCTACAAAGCTCATATAACAACACAAGAGAAAGTAAAATTAGTATGCTTGTGCATGATTATGAGTTATTTGAAATGAGAAGTGATGAATCTATTGCTCAAATATTTATTAGATCTACTAACATGACTAATGATCTTCATGCTCTTGGAAAAACTCATAGCAAAACTGAAAAAGTAACGAAGGCTCTGAAAATCTTAACAAAGACATATCGAAAGGAGGTGGTCGCTATCCAAGAAGATAAAGATGTCACCAATATTCCTGTAGAAGAAATTATCGAATTTTTCATTTCTCAAAAGATCATGATGATCAAGAACAAAAATCAAAATGGGGAAGAAGAAAAGGAAACGAATGCCATATGGGCTAATAATGGCAACGATGAATTAAATGAAGAAATTCAAGAGAAGATTGGCAGCATATGCCTCATGGCAATTAAGGATGAGGTAAAATCTGTTAAACTCAATGATGACTTATTTAATAATTTTGATAATGAAAGTGATGAAAAAAGGTTATCATATAATAAGCTACTTAACGATTTTAATAAATTACATGATGACTATAAATTAATTATTTGAAAAATAGTGGACTCAAGAAGAAATTATCTCATTTATCAAAAGAACTAGAGAAATTTTCAAAAGAAAAGAAAGTTATTTTGACTCGTGATACATGTGTATCTTTGAAAAATGAAAATACTTCTGTAAAAATGTTTTAGATTTAACCAACATTGTCCACAAGTTTACTAATGAAAAGAAAAATTTTGATTTAATACTTAACAGACAAAGATGTGTTTTTGACAAAGCAGGTATAGGATATAAACCTTTCATAAAGCAAAAGTATCTCACAAATTATTTTGGCAATGTATCATCTTATAGTCGCTCAAAATATGTATGCAATTATTACAACCAAAATGGACATACAAGCTTTTCATGCTCCATTAAGAAAAATACATATTTTCCTATCAAACAACAATAGGTACCAAAAGAATCTAAGACTAACTACCAAGGACCTAAAGTTATGTGGGTACCAAAAATCCAAATTTGGATTTTTGTTATAGGAATAAGAAAAAAAAATGGTTGCTCAAAGAACTTGACTGACAACTTCACCAAGCTCTCAACTTTTATGAAGAAATGATGGTGGATATTTTATTTTTGGAGACAATACAAAAAGTAGAATATTGGTAACAATTCTTTGCCTACATTTGAAAATGTCTTGCTAGAAGTATAATATGCTTAATTTTTATCAATTATGTAACTAGAATTATTGAGTTTTTTTTTAACCTTTCAAATGTACATTTTGAAATTTTGAACAGATGAGATTATATCTTTTGATCAAACAAAATTAATTTTATCATTGTTAAAATGTTTTCAAGTTAAGATAAATTTTGTTTTTTTAAAAAATAAAATATTTACTAATTATGGCATAGAAAACTTGGAGATGCTAATATGGTTACAATTTCAAGTCTTTACTGTCACAACCCAAAACCCAGGCTAGTGGCAAAAGGGGAATATCACAAAGATGAGAAATTCCTTGACTTATTTGAAAAGTGTCTTAAAAGTCTCTGTTTTATAGAACAGTCCATTTAAATAAAATATTTTGAATGTCATCCCGTGAACCTCTCTATAGTTCGTATACACCATCCACAACAAAATACCGAAAAAAACATAGTTAAGAAAATAAGGTTTAAGCATCATCATTATCCACAGCACAATCAAAGCCAGGATGGCATACATAAGTTCATAGACATAATGGAAAGCAGTAACCTTGGTTCAATGCTAAGAAAAAAATCCAAATAGTCCAAAAACCCCAACAACTTGCTTAAAGTATTACCATGATAACGAACTACAATCCTGATGGCCTCTTACTCCTCTTGATCGCCAAAATCACACTGAATACCACCTGAGGAGAAAGGTAAAAGAGTGAGCATAAAATGCCTAGTAGAAAAAACAGTTACCTTGATCAAAAATATTTTAGTGGTTGAAAGTCCCTGCATGGTTAGTTTAAATCCAATACATGCATATATAATGATCCAAAACTAGATACCCATATGTATATGTATAAATAAATCAGTATAATCAAAATCACTCAATTCAGATGCACAAGACACAAATGAACTCATACCCATAAGCTCATATCCTCTCAATTATGGAAACCCAAGATGAAGGCACTAAGTGTAGCTAACAATCTACTTGATAGCTAAGCCTATACTCAGAGGGAATACCTGCGTGTCGCCTACCAAACATGGAGGGGCAACCGAATTGCCTACGCGTACTAAATGGAGAAGAAATCAAAAGTAACAAATCTTGCGCGAGTTTAAGGACTCTACACTGATGGTGGGGCTTGCAGCGCCACACTGTAAACCCACGATGCTCATGTATGATCCTATGATACGTGCAATACAGAACTGAAGTTTGAAAATAATCGTGTTCCAGTTTTTCAATAAAGTAAGTATACTAGGTTCCATAGAAAAATGGGCAGTATAACGGCCCTACTTTTGATATACCCAAAAATAACCTATACGTAGAAAATTCCCAGAGTAATACAATATATATCATACAATCACATTCCACCACACATATTCAAATAATTGAAAAAACTAAATTTGTTCTCATATGTTGCAGAAAATAAGTTTTATTCGAAAATGGTATAAAATAAAGGTAACTGAGTCCCTTCCTCAATCGAATAGCGATACCATGCTATTAAATTCTCAAAGTATCGTTGACGATCACCCGGAGGGTCAAGAACCAATTCTAAGCCCTCGATCGTCCTCTTGCAAGAAACAAACTTCTCAATGGAGCTTTAAATCGACAAACAGACCTTCTTATTGAATTCCTAGCATCCAAAATAATTAGGTTAGACATATAACTTGTCCAATTCGGGTCCGGGCCCACACCGGACCAGTGGCATGTAAATCGAGGCAAATCTTAGCTGTCCGATTTCAATTTTTGTGCCGATCACCAAATACAGACAACATATATCAAACTTCCCCATTTTCCAAGTATAAACCAAAAATGACAACAAAAGTACGATCCAATGGTTAGATTAAAAAGTCAAATTTAAACTCATTATATCCAAAAATGGCAACTTTTGATTCGGGTAGTATGGAGTTAAGATATATATATATATATATATTGATGATCCTTGCAACGAGACGAATCCAATGAGGTCAATTAGAGGTCAAGTGATGGCCGGAATTGTCACCGATGACAAAAATTCTGAAACAGCCAACAATGGCTTTTTCTGGTGGGGGACCCTGGCAGTTGCGCAGGACCGGTGGTGGAGCACCCTGGCAACACGACAAACTCGAGTCGGGTGGTTGGTAGACTGGACGGTGGCCCAGGGCAAGAGCGCGGCTTGCCCTGGTCTTCAGCCAAGCAAGAGAGAGAGAGAACCCAATGGGAGAGAGAGAGAGAGAAGAAAGAGAAAAGATGACAAGGTCATGTGGCCCTATTTTAATGGGGAATATGAAATTTTTAAAAATCACACAATGGTCTCTAAAATTTCAAATCTCTTTCAAACTAATCCCCCAAAAATTGAAATTTAGTCCCTCAGCACAAAACTTTTGCAAATTGAACCCTCCATTATTATATCCTGGATATTGGTAAATGTCCAAATTTCCCTCAAAAATTCTGGGTTTTTACATTTACTAAAAAAATTTTGTTATGGTTTATCTAATCTAATGTTTTTTTATTTTTGGAAATGGCAAAGTTTGTAAAGCACGTTACCTTAGAAAGTAAGTAAAATTTTTTGAAAAATATTATGCTCTCAAGGTAGTTGATTTTTGTTTTTATAATTTTTTTTTCATTATTGGTTTCAAAATGGCTATGTTGAATATAAATGTTTTTGGCCAAAGTCATCAACACTACTTATTATATTTTAAACCGTGTGTTAATTAGACTTATTTTGAATAAAGTACCATTATGAGATTTGAAATAATCAAAAATCCAATATTGCTTATTTTAGAGCCTTTGGATGCAAATACTTTTTTTTAAAACACCAAAGATAACTTGAAAATAATGATTAAAAATCCAATATTGGAACTTTTTCTAGTTACTCTACTACTAGTAATGCATAAAAAAAGTTTTTCAACAAAATAACTAAGTAGTATATGAATACATGCATGTGATATTTGATGCAACTAATGACTCCTTCAAAAATAAAAACATAGATGATATTATTGTAGATATTGTATTAAACTTGAATGATTGGATCTTAAAGACAAATCAAAAGATGATAATTAAATCTAACCTCATCACACAATAAGACGAAGAGCTTTTTGGAAGAATGGTATGGATGATTTTACTTGAACTTCTTAAGTCTTAAATTTGATTAACATATTAATTTCTCATATGTGATTCAAATGGATTGCATAATGCATATTGCTTAACCTCTTATTTTGTATAAATGCTTAATATCTATTCATGACATATCTCGTATGCATTAATTGAATTTCTATTTTGGGATTTATTTTATGCATATATAAGAGTTGATTTAAGTATCTAAAATGACATCTTACTTGAATTCAATATTTATATTTTGTAATTTTTTTATTTTGAATATTTGCTCATGTTCTTTCATCTTAAGACATTTATAAGAATAAATTTTTTATGAATATCACATATAAGATTCTCATTAGCTTTCAAGACATGCTTTATCTTTCTGAACATCTATTGGTTATTTAGCCTTGGATAATATGTCATATTTGGATTAGATACTTGTTATTGATTGCTTGTTCATATTTTTACTTTGCACATGGGTTGCTCACCTATCATTTTTATGCAACTTTTTGATGATATCAAAAAGAGGAGAAGAAAGTGCATTAATTTAAAATATTGGTAAAGTTTTTCAAAAATAATTAGTATCCATAAATAATTGATATCCCTAATTGATATCTCTCTTATATGAATAATCTTTGCTTACTTTGGTTATTTATATTTTTATTCATATATTGGAGGGAGCATATTTATGATTTGCTTATGTCATCATTATCATTTTCCATAAATTGTGATATGCTCTTTATAGTTAGATGGAAATAAAGAAAGAGAAATTATTTCACTATTGTGCTTGAATGATTTAAATTTCTCCTATGCTTTGTGATGATTATACTTGGAGAAATATATTTTCAACAAGTGAAACATTAAGATTTAAAGCTTTGCTAATAGATACAACTTCTCTATTTTAAATATGCTATAATTGTCATACTTATTATTAATAGAAGAAGTTTTGCCCAAAAAAAAAAAAAAGGAACGCTCTTGTCTTCACTTTATCATCATATTGTTGTTCAATCTTTTATTTTATATTATGATTCTTGTTTTGAAGATTGTTTATTTCTTGATTCCTCCATATCTCCTAATTGCATAACTTATCATATTTATTTACATTGCGAGAAATTTGTTTGTGTATTGCTTTTTCATATACTTTTATCATGAATTTAAATAGAGAGAGTAATTTAGTGATTTAATATGGAAAGAATCTTATTTTAAAAGGATAGATTAGTTTTTATGAGATATCTAGTTTGAAAATTTGTTTCTATCTTTTTCATGATGTCAAAAGAGGAAGAAAAATGTTGATTTATGAATATAAAAAGAAAAAAAAAATTCATTTATGAGTGTGCATATTTTAAGGGGGGGAACTTTGTCTAGCACACATTTATAATTTCTCTCATAATATGCTTATGATACTTAATTGAGTTAAAAAGGAGAAGCAAGTCCATTTTACTCTTTCAAGCATATTTTCAGATAGAACTTAAAATATAAGAAGGATTAAGGTAAAGTCGTTGGTAATGGTGAAAAAATGTTTAGTCACTAGATATAAAGGCCCAATACCAAATTAAAATTTATAGTTACCTTCTATTACCTAACCTAGTAAGTCTAATAAAATCTAGAATTAACTAGTAAAGTAGTAAGAAGGGTCGATCCCATAGAGATTGGACTTTAGATTAGTTGCAAGTACTAAAATTGTAATAACCTAATTTTCTCTAGGCATCAAAACTAAATAAATTTAAAATAAAATGAATTAAAATAAAGAGAAAAAGAATTGCGTAAATAAAATATAGAAATTACCATGCACTAATGTACTAAACACATGATTTCTCCTAATTATTCCTAAATTCGTCAAATTAAACAATTATTAGACTAATTCCACTAAATTTACTAATCGAGGGACCTAATCTAACCTCGTTCCCTCTCTCAAGTGCCAATTGAGATAATATGCTGAAGTAGTCAACTTGATATCTTTATCTAACCTAGTTCTCTAAGCACTCATTAAGTTTTTGCCCTTTAATTTCATTATCTAGGTGTTGATCTCCTCTCGGTCTCCCAACAACCTAAACTATGCTTCCCGATTCCGAATTATAAAATCAAACTCTTTCAAGTATCAAAATCACAACCTAAGTTCAACTAATTCATTGGCCACATAAATTAGACATAATAAGCAAGGAGAAACATAAATGAATTAGCAATGGAAAAGAAGCCAACAATTAACGAAATATGTAAAACAAAGTATAAAAAGGGTATACCAAATCCTAAGATAGAAAATCAATACACGCATAGTAGAATCCATGGCTAATCTCATAGAGAATTTCATATTTCTAAACAAATTATATAATATGCCCAATACAAAATTTAAATGAGATTAGAGTGAGAAAGTGGAAGAGAAAACTCTTTTGTGGAGGTAGAACTTCAAGCCTTGAATTCTTCAAGCATCTTTTCCAAATTTCAGCTTTAAAGCTCTTTCTCTCTAGGATTTTTTAGCTCTTAAAGGTTTACCTCCTCTTAACTCTCCACTGTTGAAGTAGAGGCTAAAGCGTGTATTTAAATGGCACTAAGACGACCTAAGAAAGGAAGAAATCTAACCATCCATTGGTATTAGATCAAGGGCTAAAAATAACCCTTAAGATCTGCCAAAAACGAGTAGACACGTAGCTGCAAAGTGGAGAAAATTTGGCTTGTGTGCATGCTGAAATCGCAGTGGCACCATGGTGCCCATTGTTCATGGGCACAACACTGGCACTAAGGTACTACAGTGCCACTTTTTGGGCACCATGGTGCCATTGCCCTGGAGTTGAGGCACCGTAGTGCTTAATTTTGGGCACCGTGACTCCTAGCTACTGGTCCAGTTGAGCCTTTAGCTCTCTTCAATACTTCAGGCCCCCTTTTAGCTATTAACAACTTCATAAACTTCTCCTTTTTGGTGCCAAATATATACTAAGCCTCAATTTCATATTTTCTACAACAAAAATACAAAACAATATTAAAACAACACAAATTCTTGAGAACTTACAATTATTTGAACTTGGACAATATTTGACTTGTGAGTAAAATACACACTCATCAAATAACCCCAAACTCAAACATTTGCTTATCCTCAAGCAAAACAAAAGAAAGAAGAACACGAGCACAAATCATGTACTAAAAACACAATGACAAAGTTTGAGTTTGCATTGAATCAATGACCATGCAAGTATTTCTGAAGTCACAAAATGCTCTAAGTTCAAATGAAAGGCAACTATTGAAAATATCTAGAATTTCAACATCAAGCATCAATTTTATTCCACTCAAGACCCTCTTGTAAAAGTGTGTGCATAATCAATCTCACTTAACCAAATGAACTCCGGATAAACTTATATGCTTAGAAGACTATGAGTTATCTCTAGATAATGCAATTTAGAACTACCATAAGCCCATTTTCAAATTGCTCTCCACTAATGTAGATTATAGTGTCATTGAAGATCAAAAGGTCTTTCAAGGGCTGTATTATAAGGCTAAGGTGAAAGGTAGATGAGAATGGTAATTTTAGGCTCGGATCACCCTAAGCATGCATCATAACTCAAGGATCTTGCATAATTCCAAAGAAAATTCACTTACCATACCCCCCATTGCATTATTTTTCTTCATTTAATTCTTCCCACAATAAGTTTATTCACCAAAAAATATAAAATCAACCACAATCCTTTATTTATTTTTCTCTTTTCTTTTCTTTTCTTTTTTTTAATATATTTTTTATTTTCTTTCTTTCTTTTTTTGTTTTTAATAAGATAAGGTTTGTGATAAAAAAGGAGAAACATAAACCTCACCACCAAACTCAAAGTCAACATTGTCCTCAATGTTGAAAAGAATAGAAGGTAATGCACAATTTATACCAACTCTCTCCTTTCTTTAAATGATATCAAACCAATCCACCAACAATACTCCATGCACAACCCACACTTGTATTTACACTTCATGAATCATGTAAGAATGCAACACATTCATACCTTTTGGTGATAAGTTTAGGAAACAAGAATTAATTTGGTGGTTTGGATGTACTTATAAAGATGATGAAGGAAATAGGTCGAGTTGGCTCAAGAGGGTTAGCTAGGGGTAAAAAATTCAAAGGTTAGCTTTGAAGGCTCAAATGATCCAAAGAAATACCTAAATCCTCTCTTCAATGATACTTAACCTAGAATTTCATCTCAAGCAACACTCAAATTGGCTCTAGAGCTCATGAGATATCAAAGCCTAACTAATACACATAAGTGTTCTCTAAAGCTCAAATTAGTCAAGTGATCATAATTCATGGTGCTCAAATGTAAAGAGTCAAGTGTGAAATTCAACCATTGCGAGTCAAGTATACAGATAATTCAATGAATTACATTCCAAAAGACCTAAAGAATACTAAGTGACTATACACATTGTCAATACCAAGTTATCTCATCTTATCAAAACTCACAACTTATTCAAAACAACTAAAGAAAAGCAAGTAGAATTATTTACGAAAGATACAAGTCATAGAAGGAAAAGCCATGGCCACTAACCAATAAACTAAGCCAAAAGCAAACAAATAATCTACCTACAAATGTTCCCACTAGAACTTTACAATCAATAATATTCAATCCAATTAAGCACAAGGGAGTGAGAAAATATACCTAGGAGGTGAGACATCTTGCCTCCAAGTGTGGTGGCAATGGTGGTGCTCTGAGCATGGTAGCTCTAACTTAAGGTGGCGGGACATTCCTCCATGCCTCACGTCTGTATGCTCAACTATGTACAAATTCGAAGCTTATCAAAGATCGGACTCCATCTTTAATACATATAACATGACATATGGGTTTTGGTTTTGAATGCCCTCAAGCTTAGCAATGTACAACATTATTTGGCACGTATGCTAAACTTGATTCCGCTACAGTGCATGTGCATGGTGGGCTTCAATAACCAAAGCTAGAGGCAGTGAAAGAGATTTTGGCCACATAGGATTGTCATAAATGTCAGGTTTTATAGTCGGTGACTTAATAACTTGGATCTCAAAAGATTGAGATTCATAAGTATTGTCTTGAATCTCCTCCTCACTTAAGTAGTCATCATCAAACAACCTAAAGATCCTCCCGCTTGTGCCTGTCTTCTCTTGGTGGCTTTCACAATTTTATATATCTTATGCATCCCTTGCTATCGTCTCCATTCTTTCTAACTTCTCTATATGGAGCCTTGTCTCCTCCAAAAATTCGGCAACTAGCTCTTCAAGACCGAGAGAAGACTCTGCTTGATGATGCAGAGTGTCAAAGAATGGCACTAAAATGTTGGAATTATCACCTAAACCGAGATGGCTTTTTGGATAATTCCAACTCTAATAATCAAAATTAGCCATGTCTTCCGACAATCAGTAGGCTTCGTTGGTAGAGAATTAGTAGAATTTGGTGGTACCATCCCCTCTTTCAACCCACATTCTTATTTCGGGCCATAAGTTGTTGAGAAAGATTTATAGTTAACACTCCCAAGAGAAGTCATGATGAGGAAACATAGCAACTCTTTATATCTCTACCATACACAATGAAATGGCTCATGGTCTCATTGAGCAAATTGCAAGATGACTTGTTAATCTACTATTTCTAAGTGCCTCACAAAATAAACATATAGAAAATAAAAATAAAAATGAAAATCAATGCCTAAATTAAAATTAAGCTACTTACTTCCGATATTAACAACTATTTAAATATGCTAATCCCCAGCAATGGCACCAAAATTTGGTAATGGTGAAAAAATGTTTAGTTGTTGGAAATAAACATCCAATGTCAAATTAAAATTTATAATTACCTTCAATTACCTAACCTAGCAAGCCTAATAAAACCTAGAATTAACTAGTAAAATGGCAAGAAGGGTTGATCTCACAGAGATTAGATTTTAGATTAGTTACCAATTTTATAAGATAAGTTTTAATGGCAATTGTTAGTCAGTCAGAGCTGGATAGGTAAGTCTGTTGATGCAGACTTTCCCGTTGAAGCGGGATTTGCGGATCTTATAATGTGTCTCGTTGAAGCGGGATAATATTAGCGCTGTGTGGGATGCCCCTTTGATGAGGGAAAGAGTTTTCAAAAAAAAACCTCACACGATGGTCGCATCTTATTTCACTCTTAGCCAGAGTTTCCGCCCAATGTTATCACGGCTATCGACTTACGGGACAAGCAATGTGCTAAGGGGCCCAACTAAGAATAATTTTTAAAGAAAATGCATGACTTAAATGTTTAAGAAAGAAAATGGTACAATGGGAACTTTATGAGTTTTAAAGCATTCATAAGCATGCATAGTTTTTACTTACTGAGCTTTAGCTCATTTAGTCTTATGATGCAGATGAGGAGGCACATTTTGGTATTGACTAGTAAAATGGCAAGAAGGGTTGATCTCACAGAGATTGGATTTTAGATTAGATATTAAGTACTAAAATTGTCATAACCTAATTTTATTTAGGCATCAAAAATAATGAATTTAAAAAAAAATGAATTAAAATAAATATAAAAAGAATTATGTAAATAAAATATGTAAATTACTATGCACTAATGTACTAAAGACATGATTTCCCCTAATTATTCCTAAATTTTAAGTAATTATTAGACTAATTCCACTAAATTCACTAATCAAGGGACGTAATCTAACCTTATTCCCTTTCTCGAGTGCCGAATGAGATAATATGCCTAAGTACCTAAGTTGCTATCTCTATCTAATCTGGTTTTCTAAGTACTCATTAAGTTTTAGCCATTAAGAACTTCCTAATTTCATTATCTAGGTGTTGATCTCCTCTTGATCTCACAACAACCTAAACTATATTTCCCAATTCCAGTTTATGAAATCAAACTCTCTCAAATATCAAAATCATAACTTAAGTTCAACTAATTCATTAGCCACATAAATTAGAGGTAATAAGCAAGGAGAAACATAAATGAATTAACAATAGAAAATAAGCCCACAATTAACAAAATATACAAAACAAAGTATAAAAACGGCACACCAAATCCTAAGATAGAGAATCAATGCAAGTATAGTAGAATTCATATCTAATCTCATAAAGAATTTCATAATTCCAAAAACATTATACAATATGCAAAAAACAAAATTCAAATGAGATTAGGATGAGGAAGAGAGAACTCTTTTGTGGATGTAGAAATTCAAGTCTTCAATTCTTCAAGCATCTCTCTCAAGTATCCTCTCCAAATTTCATCTCCAAAGCTCTCTCTCTCTCTAGGATTTTTCAGCTCTTAGAGGTTTACCTCCTCTCCAAGTCTCCACCTTTGAAATGGAGGATAAAGTGTGTACTTAAAGGACACTAAGAAGACCTAAGAAAGGAAGAAAGGTACCTAACCATCCGTTGTTGTTAGATCAAGGGCCAAAAATAGCCCCTATAATCTGCCAAAAATGAGTGGACACGTGGCTGCAAAATAGAGAAAATTTGGCTTGTATGAGTGCTGAAATCGCAATGCCATTTTCTGGGCACTGCAATGCCATTATCCTATAGCTAAGACACCATAATGCCCAATATTGGGCACTGCGGTGCCTAGCTGCTGGTCCAATTGAGCTTTTTAGCTCTCTTCGATGCTCTAAGCCTCATTTTATCTATTAACAGTTTCATAAATTTCTCCTTTTTGGTACCAAATATATAGTAAACCTTAATTTTTTTTATTTTATACCATAAAAACACAAAAAAAACAAATGCTTCAGAACTTACAATTATTTGAACTTGGACAACACCTGATTTGTGAGTAAAATACACACTCATCAGTTGTCAAATTTTGTATTTTCATGTCCTTATTACATATTTTCTATTATCTTATAAGTCAATAGTTATCATCATCAAAAAGGGTGAGATTGTTGATAAATTAAGCTTTCAATCTTACTCACTCTTATTTTGAAGATAACAAACATTTGATTCAGTACTAATGATTTAACGTGAGTGTGTAGTGAATGGTTTTAAAGTTCTAGCTCAAGTTAATTAAGGAATCAACCTTAAGATGGATATATATAGAATTATTAGATTCAAACTTGAAGATAGAAAATCAAGATATAGGACCGTACTTAGATAAGATATATTTCGTACTTAGTCTTGTATTTGATTTAGTTCGTTAAACATAAATTCTCTTTGCATTGGCTCATACTCTCAAAAGAGTTTTCAAACTATCTTAAGCTTAAAATGGTGATTTTATTATAGAAGTTTGAAAATAGAAAATAATGATTTCTTTAAATAGGAAAAATTTTCTTTAAAACATGATTTTTTTTTTTAGTTTAAATAAGTTACAAATATATTTAAAATCATGATTATTTGAAATAGGCTAAAAGAAAATTTTCTATTTGCAAACTAGAATGTGTTTTAAGATGAACACTTTCTAAATTCTTATTAAATACTTTGTGATACTAAAACAAATTTACAATAGCTAAAATACTCATTTCAAATTTATTTCTAATGTTTTGAAAGTATTTAAAATAAGTTTAGAAGTCAATTTTTGAAAAACACCAAAAGCTATCAAAATCTGAAAAATGCCAAAAATTCTGCCAAAGTTTGAAAACGACCAAAAGTGAGTTTGGTCAACCAAAATGTCGACCAATATTGGTCAACCACTTTTTAAACTAGTGGTCAGAAATGACCATTGGAGCTGAACTAACATGTCAGACTCTAACGGCTACATTTTTAGTTGACTAACTTTAATTTTGGTATAACAAACTTATGGCCAAAAGCTAATAACAACTAGTTTTGTTGGATATCTATGTATAGAACCTCATTTGATGGGATTTAACACTAAAGTTTGAACCTAAATTGATATTCATCTACTCTCAAAGTGGCTTAGCCTATTTTCACATCATTTATACTTTCAAATCATATTAAGTTACTTTTAGGGCATCTATTTTGCATTGTTCTCAAATCTCCTAGGCCAAAATTATATTCATTACTTTTGTGAAGAGAGTTCTTAAGTGTGTTCACTCAGTGTTTAATAGGCGGCTAGTATCACACATAAGATATATCTTAGGCATCGCAGTGTTTAATAGGCGGCTAGTACCCCCGCTCTCGATGAGAGCCCGTAAACCCATGTAGAGTCTTCTGATTTTCTCCTACACTCGATAAGAATAAACAAATGGATGTTCCTCTAGTTTTCTTGAATACGTATCAGGGAGAGAGTACTTACCATATGTAGTACGAGTTACTCTGGTTCGTGATGAGAGGATGTGAACTTATGGGATGAGTTGTTTTATGATATGTACAATCTTGTGATTTCTAGTTTTAATTTTGATTATATGATTATTATAGAGAACAATTATTTATAAACTTGGTTTATAAATGAAATTTGGAAAGGGTATTAACTATGTAGGTTTTGTAAAAATTAAATTCATTCAAAAAGGTAATTGAGTCTCTATTGGCCATTCACGTGCTCACCCCCTTTTTTTCTTCTTTCTACTTTCACGTGTTAATTTATCTTGTGATAAATTGTTATGGTACCTTGACAAGCATGTTTGGCATATACTTATAATTCCAATCTCCTTCATTAATTAGTTTGTACTCTATATCATCTTTTCTTTTCTATGTCAAAGTTATTTAGCCAATAGTGGCATATATACTAAGCAGATGTATGAGGATGAATTTACTATTAAATCGATTTTTAGAAATACAAATGATTTTATGTAAAATAATTTAGACTTTGGGCCTAAGGTTTAAAACTAAACTCCGTTACTGAAAATTTATGGTTTTAGATAAAAAGTTTCTAAATGAATTAAATGGAACTCTTCTAAATTTTGAGTGTACATATTCTCAAGAAATTATACTAACGAGAGGATTCCTAATTTTTAAATTTACTTATGTTTTAGGACTAAAACATAAAATTTCAAGTACTCGATTTTCTAGTACTTTGGAAAATTACTATTTACCACTGTTTTAACTTAAAACTTCTAAAAATCATGGTTTTGGAATTCTGGTCGTGATAGATTTTATACCAGAGCTTCAGGCTTCAGATCCGTCTAGGATCTTGGCTATAATATTTTGGGTGTTTAAAAATGATTTTAGAAAAGTATTTGACAAATACTTCATACATCACTTAGGAATTGGCTAAATATGTTGTCTTTGTTCCGCTTTGTTTGATTTCTGGTATCCTTGGGATGGTTATACTTTGAAATTCTAGTTTTGGAATTGTTGGGAATGACACGAAACTAGTGAATTCTACTCTTGTCAAAATTCCTCAATTCACATGGACATTTGTTCTTTTACTCCTATATTCATTATTATGATAAGCTATATGAACCTAGTAGGTTCTAAAATGGAAAATCTGGTGTATTGTATTTTGATTTGGCATAACTTGACATTATTTGTGCTTATGGGGTTGTGATTTGAATTTCCTAGAAATTGTTTATATATGACTAACCGGATTAAGTGTTTGATGAATTGTCTTTATAATCTTGTATCATTCATTGGTTGAACATTTTAATAGATATAACATACTAGTTTTCATTCATGGATTGATTTAATAATATGGACGCAGTTACAAATTAAAAATTATTCTTCTCCAGTCTCACCAAATTTGATTTTCATAATGAAATTCTTGAATTAATAGGGTTTGGTTAGATTTAATGTCGTATTATTTGGGTTTGAAACTTTTACAAATTTGAAATTGACAATTTAGGTTGGATATAATGTGAACCTCTACATTTTATCGTTGCAGCATGTTTGTTTCTAGAGAGACTTTGAACATATTGTTAAAAAAAAATTAATATGGATCAGGAAAAGTAATTTACTTTTCAAGGAATGTATGAATTTAGAAATTTTTGGGCTATTAGAGATTTGGAGTTTGTCAATTCACCCTATTATAAAGTTTGAATCTTGGTTTATACTAAATTTAGTTGGGGTGCCAAATTAATCCTAATTTATATTGGTAGTGTTAGTTAGAGAATATTTTAGGTCAACGTAATTTTTATGAACTAAAAATTCCAAGTATTTTTCCTAATTTTGAACTTAAGAAAGGCTTAAGATATGATTAATTGGTTTGAAATTTTTGAAAAATTCCAAGTTGGCAATTTAAGTTTTGAATAAGATAGACATTTGCATTTGATCAATGAATTATCTTTATTTTCAACGGAACCACGTACCTCTTAATTTTGAATAACGATTGGGTATATGAAATTCATACTTTCAAGGATTGTATCCTTTAAAAAGTAATAGCACCACTTTGAGTCTAAGGTCTACTAAATTTATAGCGTTAAAAAAATTAATTAAATAATTGATTTACTTAAGATTAGTTGTGGTACTAGTGAGGTCTCATTGCAAATTTAGTAGTGTTAATTTAAAAATAAATTTCTTAAATATTTTTCCTAGTTTTGAATATAATAGATACTCTTGCTAAAATTTACCTAGTTTCTACTTATCACTCGATTTTAAATCTAAAGAAAGTTTTAAAAAAATTATTCACAAATTGACTTGGAAATAAACATAAAATATTTATGGATAATTTATGCAGTAAATTTTGGCAAAAAGTTTATGTTCTTTTTAAAGGAACAATTGGTGAGATTTAATGTGGTTTGCCTATAAAATTTTGAAGGCTTGTGCATATATTTCTAAAAGTCAAATGTAAAATATCTTGTTACAAGAATTTCGCTAGGTAAAATTAGTTACCCTAACTTGTTTGGAACCTTGAATAAATTGAAAAATTTTATATTTTAAAAACTTATTTTGGAAGTTTTGTGAAATCTTATTGTTATGATTATATTTTCCTTATTGCTTGGATTTACTAATCCTTCTTAGTTTTTCATTATGTGTGTAGCCCATTTTATGATAAATATGTGATGTTGTTATTCATTTGATTGTTGGATCCTTGGTAATCAATAAATATCTTGTTCAGTAGGTAAGTCAATCAAGTGAGATTGACAATGCATTTTTTACCCCTATGGATATTTGGACACTTGTATGACTAGTTTTAACTTAATTTTTCATGTGTTGAGGACTCTTAGTGTTAGAGATTTGAGATGACATTTCATTTGAGATTTTTAAAAAAATAAATAAATATATATATTGATTTTAAATACCTAAGTCTTGGAGAGACTTAGGTCATGTATATTGGCATATTGCCTTTTTTTTTAAATTTCTATTTGAACTTTTGAATTTATGGAGTTTGTACATATTGCAAATTGGTTGACTATATAAAAATGTTATTTTCTATAAAAATACTTTACAAGATGAGAGAGGTTAAAAAAATTACACTTGATACACTCAATTATTTTTTTAAAACACTTTATAAGTTCTTCTTATTGTTAAAATGACTTTTAAAACTAATTTTAACAAAATTGTCAAAGTATGGTATTTCAAAATTATAAAACCTAAAGCGAGACTCACCGATATATTACCTAAAGTTTTTTTTCCATTAATAAAGAATTATAGGAAATTATTTGCATAATGTGATTTGCCAATAGAGGAGACATGATTTTGAATGTCTTAGAGAGACTTATTTGAAAACTATGGAAAAGATTTGAAATTTTAAAAAAATTTCTTTTATGTTTAACTATGATTTAAAAGAAAATTAACACATTTCAAATGCTTGATAGTTTAGTTAGCAAACTATTTATCAGGTAAAGAAGTTCTTCTTAATCCACTTACTTAGCTTAGTAAGTGGACATTGGTGTATTAGCTACCCAATTGATTGATTAATGATGACAAGATCTAATCTTGTCAATGTATTCCCTCTTAGTGTTAATTCGTGAGTACTATTTGAGGTACTTTACTTATGTTGACTTTTGGAAATTTTTGGAGACTTGTTGTCATCTCTAGATCAATAATTTAGATGAGCAATTGAGTGAAGAAACTGTCATTAGATAGAGAGATTTGTCTAAGGTGGATATAAACCATTAACCAGTTGTTTTCTATTGACTTTCTCGTGGTTGTTATTTGTTTTTATATTTGTTTTATTTTATTTTTAATTAAACCCCTCATTCGCTAGTATTGACTTAGGACCATTATAATATATATATATATATATATATATATATATATATAAAATACTCATTTTCTGTGGGTTCCACCCTCTTACCACTATACTAGTTTAACTAGGTTAGTAATATAGGAGGAAAAAGATAATTAATTTTGATTGCCTTAACGACAGCATATGATTATCCTTTTGCTCTATTTTGAATTTTGATTTGCCAAACGGTAAAATGCACACACTTAAATAAAATTTACTTTTAATATTGATAGCAAAATGGCTGACCAATAAAAGCAATTAGAAGTCAATGATAAGAAAGACCCTCCTTTCTTGAGAAAATTTGTATTAAAAAAAAAAAAACAAAAAAAAGAAACGTGAGCTCGATGAATTCTTCGCCATAAAAAAATGTATGTATAGTTGTATATACATATATATCTATATATATATATGTAAGAAGCAAACATTTGAAATGGAAGATAAGATTTTATTTACGGTTCATAAATTTAGAATTATGTATATTATGTGTATATCTTCATATATCATAATAATCTATACTTAATTTGGCATATATATTAAATTATACCATGACATTTTTTATCCATTAAAACAAATATACAAAAAAAAGGACATTAATAGAACTAAATAATATCTACTCTGTATATTAATATCATAAATGAACTTATGGTTATGGTAGATATAATTTGGTATATGGAACATAAATTTTATGTTATAATAGATCAACTTTTTAATTGGATTAATATTCTATTTTTTTGGTAGATAAATTGAATGTTGTAGTTGATATAATTATATCTATGGTAGATAATTTAATGTTATGGTTGATAAATTTTATAATTATGCTTATATCTTTCTTTTTTTGGGTAAATAAATTTATTGATTTGATAGGTAAAATTTGGTATGTAATAGATAATTTATGCGTTATATTAAGTAAACTTTTAATTGTATTAATATATTATTTTTCAGTATATAACATATATACCATGCATAAAGACATGAACGATGGAGAAAAAAATTTCTACCATGGACTAGCTGGTGCTAAACTCCAATTGGAAGTTAGCACAAGCTCCAAAGTTGAGTTCTTGAAAAAATGTGATACATGGTTGAATAGTTGAAATAACTCAAGTTCAATCCACTAACTACAGCACAAATATGTAAACACGGAATGTCGTAGAAATCCCACTTCCCTCAACCATTATTACGTTACAGCAAATAAACAGTGAACTCTAAATTGGTATTAAACTTGATATATATGAAATAAACTGTATAAACCTAATTAGTGCACACAAAAAAATAAAAAATAAAATAAAATATATTACTAGACCTAATAAAATCACTTAATAAAAGATATTATTGAAACTAGTATATATCACTATATACCACGTTCATAAATATGCATACTAAGACAAAAATTCTATACACTAGATCTTGAAAAAACAGTTCATAAATATACATACTAAGACAAAAATTCTATACACTAGATCTTGAAAAAACAGTTGTTTAGGGTGTGACATTTTTTTAATAATTAATCACTAACTAAAATATTAAAATATTAAGTAACAAATAACGTGATAATTGTGTAATATATGATTAATCAAGAAAATGTGAATGTCAAAGTTATACTGGACAAAAGAAAGCTTTGAAATTCCAAAATAAGTATCAGTTTCTCAATGTAATATTGACAAATTACACGCCAGTTGTAAAAAAAAAAAAAAAAAAAAAAGGGTTAGAAACTTTGTCTAATCAGAAATTGCCAAGTGTCCAAAGCAGACAAGATAATGGAGTGACACCTCTTACACAAGCCAAACTCTAAAAGAATGACTTCTTCCACGTGACACTCGGACCTTAGAGGTGTCAAACAGTCAGGTTTTCGGCTCATGTATATGGCGGTAACCTTTATTTTATACGCCTATAAATAGGCTTTGTCATATTGTAACTTGAGAAGGGAGGATATAAATCTTCATCCGAATATATACAATTTTATCTTGTTCTCTTTCTTGTTTGACCGTGCTCTTCTTTTCCTTTTATTTATTTTTATTCGATTTATGTGTATTCGAGACTCTTTGTTCTAGCATTTGTTTTCCATTCCTTTCTTTACTTTAAATTCACAGCACTTATCATCAGACTTCGTTCTTCTTTTCAAACCGTGATTATCAAGACTCCATACCCACACCAATTCTTGGTGTTATCATTATTTTTCTTTCTTTAATACCAAAACTTCAAAAACCATCTTCTTTAACTATTAACCTCATTAGTTATATCCTATATGATTTCCTCCATCCTTCTTTAATATCAATCCGTGGTCTTAATCACTACCTTCATCCTATTTACAGAAGACTTGGTGCCCAAGTCTCCATATACACTCACATATACACAATTTAACATATAAACGTGTACACCTTCATATATATATATATATATATATATATATATATATATATATGCATTCACATGTACACAATTTAACATATATACGTGTACACCTACACATATATCCAGTAGGTTTGTTTTTTTTACCTCTCGATGTGTGTTCTTCTTTGTTCTTCTTGATGATATTGATCTTCAACATTATATCTTCTTATCTATTCTATTTGGATAATGATGTAAGTAGGCACTAAATTGAATACACCTTTGGAGAATAATCAAGAATATCTTTCTTGATTTTCTTGATCACCGAGGCCTGAAATGAGAATATTAGATTGCAAGAAGCAACTTTCTTCTTCTTAACTACTAGTAACCGAATTCTATGTGTGTATATGTGTGTGAATATGAGATTGCAAAAAAATAACTTTCTTCTTCTCCTTGAAGAGTAGTAGTCGAATGTAGTAGTCGAATTCTCTCTCTTTTTCTGTGTGTATATGTGTGTGTAGAGATTACAAGATACAACTTTCTTCTTCTCCTTAACTAGTACTGGTCGAATTCTCTTTCTATGCGTGTGTTGCTAATAAGCAATTGTGTAGATTTTCATCTAAATAATCTTATATATGAGCTGTGTGTACGTGTGTGACCGGCGTGTAGTGCTAATAGGCAATTATGTATATTGTCATCTCAATATATATATATATATATATATATATATATATATATAAAAGTATCATTTTGGCCAATAAAAATTTATCATATACATTTTATTTTGGCCAATAAAAATTTATCATATACATTTTTTTATAGTAAAAAGTAAGTGAGAGAAATTGTATTAATGATACACATTTTTTTATACATCTCATTATAATCATTGGATCATTATTGACTAAAAAAAATACCCAACACATAGGTAAAAAGAAAATACCTATTAGATTGGCAGCCTATAAATATATATATAAATATATATATATTCGCATATACACAACATATATATGTGTACACCTATATATATATTTATGCATTCGTGATATACGTATATCTTATTATTACTATTATTATTATTGAGGTTTTGGAATATTGAGCTACTAACCTGTTATTTTTATGCTCTAAATATCTACAGGGTGCTAACTAATTAACTATATATAATATGTTAACATTTAAAATCTACACTTTAAATATCCATAGATCTGTGATTCTAAATTGTTTAGTAAGCTAAGTTGTAGTGTATACGACTTTTGTTTGCAACTGTTCACGTTAAATTCAGTACTTCTATTTTCTTTTATCTTTGACAAAATAGCTGGAATCACCTCTGTCAAATATCTAACTTTCTAAGTGTTTATTTTCAGTATTGTTCATCTATAGTTTTAATCGAATGGCTGGAATCACCAATGTCAGAAAAACTAATCATATTTCTATTTGTTTCTGATCATATGGTTGATATCATCTGTGTTAGAAACACTGACTATCTAACACATAGTGATGGTCATTGAAACCACCCACACTTATTTATTTGTAGGTTGAGCTGTCAAAAATGCCAATAATTTTCTGACACGTGGAATTGTATTGTTACAATTTTTCACATCATTTTCTCCATTTTTACCACTATCCTACTCATCCTTAATGAAGCACTTTTACGCTTAATTAATTTCTCTCTAATCAAATCACAAAAAGCACTCCAGAGCAACAGTAAACAAAAAAAATAACTTATCATCATTCTCTTAAGTTCTGTTCTTGTTCATGAAGTTGCAAAACTAAGCCCACAATCTAAAATTGTAACGACCAGACTTTTTCTGATTGTTAACTACTTACCTTTTTAGCTTTAAAAAAAATTTAGATGCTGAAAATTCATGACAATTTTTTTTTTAACTTTTATTTCTTTTTAAGAGATTTATATTCATAACTAACAATTTACTTAAATTTTAAAAACAAATAAATGCTTCTCAATGGTTAAGTACCCTTCATTTAAATTTGATTATAAACTTTTTATTAAGGTGATTTAAATAATGCGCAACAGTAAAGGACTCCCAGGTGAGGAGAGAAGTCACATACGGACCACTTAAGTCTCAAGCTCTCCTTAGACAGTTTAGGTCTTTTTGACAGAACCCCTTATGTTTTGCATTTATTCAAATCAAAACATTTTTTCTTTTAGATCTAAAAAAAAATATTTATTTAACTTTTATTAAATCGAAATACATTTTCAAGTTCAATTTGATTAAATCATGCATTAGGAAATAAAATGACAAGTTATAAGTACTTTTTCAAACAACATCAAGCTTACATAATTAAAATCATTTGTCTCATAATAAGAACATATGCGGAAGTAATTTTTAATGATGGTATTCCATTGCCCGTGCCTCGCATTCATCCCCGCTTCAATTCCAGCTAACCCATCAATCAAATCAAAGGTTTCTTTCCTTTGGTACCTATAGCATGAATACTCATAAAATGTGAGCTTTCACTCAGTAAGTACAATGTAATTCTCACAAAACATTTTTCTTATGAACAAAAAATTCTCTTTTTTTTTTTGAAAGTCCATTTATGTTGTTTTATGAAATCATTACTTTACGTTTTATTATAAGATATTATATCATGATTTTATCTCATTCTTGATTGTAAAGTCTTTTATCTTTCTTATGGGCCCTGATGTACGTACCGAAAGTGCACTATCGAATGGGGAATCAGGGGAGCAACCCAACTGAAAACACCCACGGTCATAATTTTACTATACTTTTCCTCGGGAATCCTCGCTTAAGGGAGATTGGTCTTATTTTCCCTCGGATATCCTCACCTAGTGGAGGTTGGTACGACACCTTTAAATTCTTTATCTTATTTAGTCTTTTCTTAATATGACTGGGTACACTTCAATGAACCCAAACTTCTATTCAACTATCATATTATTTCCTTTGTTAAAGTATGTTGAAATATGATAACATTGTAAAGTAAGCATACATCATTTTTTTTTATAGGATAGGAAAAGTATCTTTATAAGCATATATTATACATAGACTATACAAAAATAATATAAAGACAAGTTAATACATGAAATTAATTCAAACATATCATACTGTAAACATGAAACATTTTCAACCATCCATGCCCTAGGTGAAATTATACTTACCTCATAATATGATTGTCCTAGTTCCACTCGTTAATTATGTATTTCTAGATCGAAGTTTGTCCTGACATATATATACTCTATTTGTTAGAGAAAATTTAAATTGGCCTTATACTGTTTTTTTTTTTAACTTCTAATTACTTAGTGGGTTTAAAACATTTAAGACCCAGTTTTGATCCAGCATAAAACTTCACATTTGGAAACAATGTCACGCTATATTCATTGACTAATTTATACTTTCACTTAGATGGATGAGATTTGATTCTCCTTAACCTTGATCATAGTGATCTTTTTAATCCATCAATAATTTAGTTGTTGATTTGATTAATATCATCCTAAATCAATTAAGTTTCCTTAATTATATTTCTTTTCATTAAATACTTTGATACATTACTTATTTCTTATAATTGATTTCATGTCTTAAATTTAAGTAAATCTTTTCTTATCCTAATTAGAGATCTAAAATAAAATAAAAAAATTTATTCTTATACCAAATTTCCAATCCAATATTTCAAGTTTTATAATTTATATTTTTGCCCAAAATCTTAAGATTTCTAATATTTATGCCCTCTAACGGTAAATATTGAGTTATATCTTTTTTTTTTTAAAGATTCTTCCTTTATTTACTTTTACACTTTAAAATAGTCTTAAAATTTCCTAAAATAACTTTTTCACATATTTGACCTATATTTTGTCAAAATTACACTTTTGACCCAAATACTCAAAATTTTTGCATTTTAGTCCTTCCAACTTTTGAGCAAACATCTTTGATTTTTGGAAAGCATTTCCAATGGGTAATAATCTATTCTTAAGGATCTAAGTCTAAATCATTAAGCTTGGTTCATTTTCATGCATATTTTATTTAAGGGCCTAAAACAAAAAAAATCTCCAATTTTTTGTGTTTAATCATTTTAATTTTACTATTATTATTACTATTTAGTATTTATTATTATGAAGTATTCATATTTGGAGGCTTAAGAAATCAACAAAATAAGTCTCAATGTAATATAAATTATATAACATCTAAAGTAGGTCAAATATACTATTACCTATTTATTCTTTTATATAATCTATTTAAACACATAACAAGTAAGGTGAGATAAATACCTTCCAAGTTTGAATCTTTTTTCATACGTCTCCACCACAAAATTAAGTGCTCTCTTCTCTTGATTATAATTCGAAATTTCTAAAGTCGATGGTTAAAATATTGTATCTCTTGTGGATTTGGAAGAAAGTGAGGTAGAAAGAGCTTCTTTTTTTTTTTTGAAGGAATAATTGGAAATATGAAGATAGTTTTAGCTAAGTAATTTGAAAGGTTAAGCATGGATTTGAATTGCCAAATGACTGATCTATTTACAGGTCATCCATGGAAGGTATCCAATAATACATACTTTCACATTCCATTAAATAATCCAAGCATCATTATTATCAATTTGTTAATATATCTTCTTTTCCTATCCCATTACTTTATCTTTTACTTTATTTTTTACTCATCCACTTTTTTTGTCTCTAATCTTTCTTCTTTTTCAATTATTTGGAATCCAATACCACTAGCTCCCAAAGAAAGTCTCACTATATTTATCTTTTTTAATACCTTTTGAATTATTTTGGAGACAAAAGTTACTAATTAGTTTTGTCTATGTCTTCTACTTTTAATTATGGCCACTAATTTCCAAAGAACATTTCCATTATGATTTTCCTTTTTTCCTACATTTTGAATTACCCATTAACTTTATCCTTTTCCTTTTTTATTCCACTCATTTAAAGTTATTATCTTCCTAAAGTAAAACTTTACTACTCTTCATCTTTTTCTATAACTTATTTTCCACCCTTAGATTGATTTGTCTACTTAATTCTTTGTATACTTAAATCCTAGCTATTCAAATTATGGCATGGTACTATTTTGGTGCAACCATTAACTTTAGGTTATAAAATGTAACAATTTTAATGTGACATAAACATATCACATTTTTAGTTAGGTTATATAGATATACATAATATAATTATTGTAATATTAAGGAAAACTAACTTAGAAATTCTAAGTTAAAACAATGATTAACTATGGTTTTCACACGTATTAAAATTTAACATTAAAATAATACTACACACATAATTTCAAGTATTTACGAATGCAAACTTATTAAATTCGACACTAAATTTATAATAATTCTACTAATATTGTAAGTCTAAGGATTCCTAGGAGGCAACAAAAATATATGAACCACATCATATACCACCACAAGAATCTTAGATACCACAATATTCTAAATATATAAACCAAACAACAAAAGTTTTTAACTTGTTCATAACGAACAACCATTCACATAAACTACCACAAAAATCACGTATACCAAAATTAGAAATATATGAACAGACAAAAAAAATCCAATTACGAAAACTAACTCAAAAAACATAGAAACAAACAAAGCAACATTGATCACTAGAAAAAAATAATATATATATATATATATATACAAAAAAACTAACTACAATAGCAATGCAAATTAGTAATAAAATTCAAAATGATATATATATATATATATATGGTTCTCAATCCAATTTTTTTTATCTCTAGGTTTTTTATTAGTCGTCAAATTATTTTATATTATTTTATCTCTAGGTTTTTTTTTAGTCGTCGAATTATATTATCTAATGGCTACCATATTCAAATAATTAGAAAAAAAATAATAAAAATAAATGTTCATTATTTTATATTTTTCTTTCTCTACTTTTTACCATGAAAAGACGTGCATAGTGAATTTAATTAAAAAAAATATTTATCATGAAAGACGTGCATGGTGAATTTAATTATAAAAAAAACAAAATATATGAATAAGTGAAAAAAAAAAATACCTGTATCCTATATATATACACTATTGTGGAAAACTATTTGAAATAATACCTGTATCCTATATATATACACTATTGTGGAAAACTATTTGAAATAATACCTGTATCCTATATATATACACTATTGTGGAAAACTATTTGACATATATGATTTATAACTATGCAATATATATGAGGTTGAAATTTAAAAACACAAACAATATTATTAATAAATGTTGCTGAAAGGTACAGAATGGTAGATTAAAATTACTAAATAATTTATATGATTTTTAACTCGGTCTATATGATTATGAATTTAAAAAACTAAAAAAATCGTGAAACATAAAAGTTGGTGCGTAACTTTTCCTCTATAGTATTTAGGATTTAAACTAAGCATATATAACTATGTATCTAAATAAAATAAAATAAAAACATAGTAATAACAATCAAAATCAAAATCCTTGATTCAATCAGTAAGCAAAGCTAGAAAAAATTGAAAATTCAAAGAAAATACATTCTGCACTGTCGGAAAATAGACACTGCCTACGCTGCCCAAAAAATAGACACCGCTGGAGAAGAAGCCACTGGAAACACAAAAAAAAAATTACCAAAAACAATTGAAAAGAAAAAAATAAGAGAGAGAGAGAGAGAGAATGCGTGTGCGAGCGAGAGAGATCCGAAAGAGCGCTTAGAGAGAGAGATAGGATGGGGAAGAGAGCATTGCGAGAGAGGGAGGGAGAGAGTGGGGAAAGGAGAAAATGACCGGAAAGAGGAGAGCATGATAAAAAGAAAAAATAAGGAGAAAAAAAAAATCAAAACTTATTAAAGAAAGAACAAAAATATAAAAACAAAATAAACATCAACTTAAAGGTCAAAGTCATTTTGTGCCAAATTAGTACAGCTAATTTCCCGTAGATCTTTAAAGGCCCGCAGGCCTATTACTTCTCCCAACGTGAAGAGCAAAATGGCCCTGGATCAAGTTGTGTTGATTCTATCAGCTATCACATCAGTGCCGTTGGATTATCCCCAGAAAGCCGTACACCTCTCATGACAAAAACACCTTGTGGCTGTACGTTGACGACACTATTATTATACATGACATGGGTCATCTTCCTCTTTGTACAAGTGGAGTAAAGTGAAAAATGAGGAGCATTGCCCCGTTAGTGGGTACGGAGGATCAATTCCACACCACTCAAACACCTGTCTCTCTCTGCTATTACTTATCCATTTGCAATAATGAAAAGTACTTGTATTTGACATTTTCTATGGTGACTGACTCGGCAGATGGGACACGATTTAGAGTACAATCCACTGCTCAAATCTCTATATGCCAAGCCTTGTAACACATTTCAGCTTGACTTAACCACGAATTATGGACATGATTATACAAAAGACTATAAACCCACTAGTTTTATCAGTCTCACTTTTGATCATCATAGAACACCCGCTTTCCTTTACTTGGAAGGGCATATAACAAATGCTACAATTTACTAGCAATATCTGCAATGACATAACTTACTATGTACAAACATTTGCACTCCACTTTTCTTTCTTTCCCTATTTTCTCCTAGCAGGTGAGAAAAACTTCATGCATTAATCGAGCTGAACCTTTTGAGATTCAATATCTCATAAGAGAGTGCTCTAAGTCTTCAATGTGAAGACAGCTTACTGAGGTTTCCAACAATAAAACCTCAAAATCGCCGGCCAGCTCGAACAAGTTTCAGCTGCATTGTTAGTATCTCCCACGTATATATCCTGCAGGTGATTGAGAAATATATTCTATTTATTAACTAAAGAATATATATGTAGACCATAAGCTTTTCCTTTCTGGGATTTTTATGTTGTGTTATCCTACATACTGTTGTAAAATAATTGAACTCGTTACTAAAAATAGTACTATTCCAGAAGACCGATGTCTTCATCTGATCAAATATATCGAAACACTACATATATATATAGTACTACACATACAAAGAAGACAAACATTTGAGAAGGACAGAACCACAATAAATTACAAATTAGAAATTGAAAACAGCTTTTTAAGCCTCAACGAGAAGCAAGGGACAGGTTAGTTAATATTTTCACCAAGCTTTGTCAACAAAATCTAAATGGAAGAGAACTATAGAAACACTTCCACCTAACTCATTAGCTTTCATTCATTTCTCTTTTGTCATCAGGCGAAAGAGAAAAATTACACCTAAGACAAGGAACAGCTAAAAGAAACATATATGTAAGAGTATTTTCAACTACATAGAATTTACACATAAATTAAGCAATTACTTTAACCATAGAATAACTATGCATTTACCTGCCCGAAAAAATGTCGTGTCTTTGCCCTGAAAAGAACCACAATTCCTGAAAGAACGTATCTGTTCCACATAAACAAAGAACACATCTCTAGGAGAACATCATAAGCTTGTGGTCGTGATGATATATAGTAGTCCCCTTATTTCACATTCTTCAATACGTTAAGAACATATAGTAGTCCTCAAAGAGAACCTGGCCGTGAAGTTTAAAACTCTTGGAATGCATTTTCCTGTGTAAAATCACAGAGCTTCAGCCAAACCATGTTAACTCCGCGTCTGTAAAAACTTCGAGTGAACTTCAAAGCTAAAACACTTTTATTATCTAATTGATCACATGCATATAGATATAGGATATCAGAAATAAGTTCTCCGCCGATAATTAACTATTACGCTCACCCATGCACCCATTAGCAGGGTTGATTTGCTCTGACATTTTGACTATAGGATAACCCTAACAACCATAAATTAGAATGGAATTCGAGATAAGATCATAAATTGACCAGAAGCAACCATGTCATAATCAATTATATATAACAAATGAAACTCATGCTTAGTAAATGACATTTAGTTTCTAAGTGTCTCTGACTGCTAGAATTTCACAGGCTACTGGAAAGACGCATATGGTACATAAAATAAACCTTTCAGAAGAACAAATTAGAAGAAAACTATATACATTTTCTTTTTAACCAATTACGCTTTTTAGAGCTCCTTACCTTATAATCTAGAGATAGAATCGATGAGAGGACAACAAAGACACGTAACAGCTTTTGCCCAGAAATAGGATGAGAGAAGATCACATACTTTTTCTACTCGGCGGTCTCTTACGAACAGCTAGCATGCATAAACATTACTTTAGTAGCATAGCATACAAATATAAAATTAAGATTATAGTATACCCCCGTTTTCAGAAATTTGATGTGACAGAAGACTAGAGGCAAGTATAATAACAACTACTACTGACCCAAAAAATAAAAGAACTTCAACTACAAGGGCGAAAATAACACGTCTACTTTTCAGTTTAGTTAAGTTCATCTTTTGCTGGAAAAAAGATGTCCGATTTTTCGTACATTAATTATATTCCCAGCAGTATCCTAGAGGATCTACCTCCATGTATCATTCTTTTGCTTTCTTAATTTTTAACAAATACGCATAAATATATCTACATTGATAGGATACCATTACCAACATATGTACATGCCCCAAACTACATCTCTACACAATTTGCTAGAGAATAATAAAAGCTGAGTTATAGTTTACTTTTGAAGGCATATCAAAGCATACACAACATTACAACATTACGTAAATCAAACCATTACCAACATTCTTTAGAAGAGCATACATTTCAGCTCAAAATTCAATACTTCAAAACTATAATAACAATGATTGTCACTGTTTACAAAGTGATGACTTATCGTCCGCTCAATAGATGTCAAAGATAAATCAAAATTTGTATAAACCTGCCAAGCTTATCTTTCAACTTCAAAATCTAGAGTTTTCAAATTCTCCGATCCGAAATAATGAAAAGGTCTGTGGTACTATATACACTTCACAAGATAATTAATTATTCTAGCACTTTTCATTCATTAGTAAAGATAAATCCAGTGAGTCGGAAAAATTAAGCACTCATTTGCATAGTGAACTCAAAATATTACATTTGTTGTATGTATTTGTTCCACAAATGAGGTGTTTGTCAACAACAACTCAAGGGTACTCGGAAATTCTGTCTTTTTCTACATCAAGACATTCTTAGGAACATGAACGAAATAAGCCAAATTCAAATATCAATCTCTCTTTTGTTTTAAGACAGTACTAAAGCAAATATAACTAATGACATGACCTATGGGACAAAAGGCACAAGAAAGTCAAAAGAGACGAGCATATATAATTGAAGGACAATTGCATGTTATTACCAGTGTTTACTATTTTACAGAGCCAGCTGAGTACGATAGCAATAAGGAAAGCACCTAATCCAAAATCCTTTTTTAACTATTTCTATTCCAAACCACAAGACAAGATCAATTTATATCTTACTATATTTTCAGTCTTCATATACATTATATATATATATATATATATATATATATATATATATATATATATATATATATATATA
>JXTB01000028.1:1176510-1194473 GCA_002914805.1 Parasponia andersonii
AATGAAGGAAAATCTTTAAAAATAAATACACAAATGAAAGAATGAATAAGGGGATAATAAAGATGCGAAGGGAAACAGTGTAGATCGGTGTTCCACTTAATTTTTAGTTAGATATGGATTGTCCTCACGATTGTATTGTGAGGTTTTTTGGTTAATTTTTTGACTTTATCATTTCGAGTTCAAGCTTTATACATTAAAATTTAAACAGAACTAATTTATCTCTAAATTGTGCAAAGTTATACTTTGAACTTTTAAACATTGTAAAAAAAGGTGGACGGAGTCAATGGAGGATATATGGATAGCAAAAAGAAAGACAATTAACATCATTTATCATTCAGATAATTTTTAATGAAAAATAATATAAGAAAAAATTAGGTGGATAACTAATTTTTTAAAATTAGTTTAAGTTTTTTTACTTTGTCATTGCGAGTTCAAGCTTTATACATTAAAATTTATATAGAACTAATTTATCTCTCTATTGAAAAGTTATACTTTGAACTTTCAAATACTGTAAGAAAAGGTGGAGGGAGTCAATGGAGGAGATATGGATAGCAAAATGAAAGGAAATTAACATCATCTATCATTCAGGTAATTTTTAATAAAAATAATATAAGAAAAAATTAGGTAGATGATCAATTTTAAAAAATTATGGCTAAATGTCCATTTTTTAAAATTTTGATCATAGAATGTGTTGTATTTCTATTTTTGTCACTAAATGAGTAGAACATTTAATTATAAACTTTTGAACTTAGTCATTTACTAAATTTTGAGTCAAAAAAAATAGTTAAATAACTAGTCAGTTTATATATAAATTAAAATAAATTTGCAATTCGTAATTTAGGCACTTGTAAATAATAACCAATTCACTCGTTGTATAGCAACATGGGACAACAAAAGTGGTCTTCAGTAAGACCATAATTGAAAAAACAAATATCTATATTAGGTCTAAAAAAATTAAGCATGAAATCATAAATATATATATATGTCTTTTTATTTGAAAATGAAATCAAACATGTATCTATGCATTATACACGAATAACTAATTACATGACAGACAAATGAGAAGACCACCCAGAGTTTAATTTTGCAAGTTGGTAAGACCACTCGTCTCAACCCTATAAAGAAGTCGTGGATTCGAATGAGGACGACCACCACAATGGTGAAGATATATATCAAAAGTCACCTCAAGAGTGATTTATATAGGGTCAATTACAAATACATCCACTGTAAATTTTTTTTCCCTTTAATTTAACCTTACTTTCTTGAAGAACACATTTTCCTCTATGTAACATATAATTTTAGGAAAAAAATTTGATGGATGAAAATTTACTCTTCATTAGGTTTATTAGATCCTAAATTAATATCTAATAACTTCTAAAATTAGTAGAAATCTATTGTTTTTTTTAATGTAAAGTTGTTTGATAATAACTTTCTCTTAATTTATTCTCTCAAAAAAAAAAACCTTTCTCTTAATTTATAAACGATTTTGAAATGAATTTTTGTTTTAAAACACTGAATGAGGGTTAAATTATCATCGATAAGAACTTTTTTTTTCCTAAAATTAAAATTTATAGGGGTATAATTAAAAAAAATTAATTTTAAGGGATAAAATGTAATTTCCCAAAATGCAGGGTTAAATTTGAAAAAAAAATGCAAAACTACAGTGATATATTTGTATTTACCCCCTCTAGATATATTATGCTGAGTCCACAAAACAAGTCGAAGTTATGTGAGTATGCAATTATCTATCTCTATAACCTTTTTATTAAGGAAAACAATATGAAGAGAAGTACTATTAGGAATATAAATATAGGGAATATTTTTCAGTGAACATTTAAGGTGGGAAAGTGAAATAAAGACTAAAGTGCATCTCCTTTAAGGCTAATTAATATGAAAAAAATTTAAAATATATATATATATATAGAGAGAGAGAGAGAGAGAGAGAGAGAGAGAGAGAGAGAATACACAATACGGTGCAAATCAATAAACTAAGAATGCGTACAATCTGAAAAGGATGAGATTTTATGGGTACGAGAAACCACGCGCTTAAAGCCCTCCCTAATGTCCCACATTTCTGCCTATTTCTTTTTCACATTAAAAACTCTGGTATACCTTTTATTAGGGTGTGAGGGATTAGGGGCTGGGGAGGTCATGGACCACTCATAATTCCAAGGTGATTCCGGAACCTATAATTGAATTTCACAACAAATTTTGCTGGCTCTACAAGCTGACAAGTTGATCATCTTCTCCAAATCCTTATGAGTTATGAAATGTCTTCTCTTTTCCTTTCTTCCCCTTCTCTTTCTTTTTCTTCTTTACATTTTTTTCCCATTCCCTTAAGGTGAAGATTTGAATTATTTTATTTTATTTTTAAAAAAAACGAGATTTATCTAATAATTACTACTAATTATAAAAATAAAAATAAAATAACTCAAATACTCGTTACTACCAAAGTTTAGAGTGAGAATTTGAATCTTAAACCTCTCTCCTTTCCTTTAATTTCTTATTTCTTTTATAAGCTTGATACAAGAATTATATCTAGAATCTCGCAGTGTTAAATGCTATTTTTGTGCTAAATTTAGCAAGTGTTCTACCTGGTGCTAATTTTGTAAACCAGTATAGTCAAATTCTGGCATTTAATTGATTTTGACTAAAAATCAAATAATGTGCCAAACTAGCAGTTTGCTTTTTGTTTGTGTCAAATATAAAGTTCATATTTGCATTATGCATTAGAAGAGACCTTAGAGCAATTTTGTTCATTTTGATTGAGATGAAATTATCACGGTTTCAACAATTATTTCCCTTTCCTATATATCTTAGTTGGATTTTTAAAAAAAAAAAAAAAAACGAAAAAGGGAGATTATAACTCAAGAAGACCGCGATCATAAAATAAAGTGTAGTTATTATCAGATTGTACGCGCCAACATTACTTAAGAGCATTACTGTCATATTAAGATTGGCTGCCATATTAAATATGTAATTTGTTACAAATTATTATTAAAGAACCATTTTAATTCATGAATTTTAACATCGATAGCAAAGCATTTACCTGAATTTACTAGAAGAATTATTTCTTTACGTTTTCCTATGTATAATACATATCATGAACATATGCTTTGGGATCTTAGTTTTGGTCGTAGTAAACTATATCATGCGGGTTCGGTTTCCAATATTTATTTGTCTTTTCTTCACCTATATACATTAAATATATTTCAGTAGAGCTCTCTCACAGAATGGAGGAGATCTATTCATTGCTGGATTATTGGAGGTTAAGAATATTAGACAATATTGGACGTCTTATGTGTTGCTCACATTGATTACACATGTACGGATACTAATACAACATTGTCAAGGGTAAAACAATAATGCCATTTGTGAATAAGAAATACTAAAGAGCATCGATCTCTGATATTAACCACCACACTAATAATTAAAAAAAAATATATATCACACTAATAGACAATCACGGATCCATGATTTTGTTTCAGTGGGAGCATAGTGAAAATTATGGGGAAAAAAAAACTGAATAGTTAACATGTAAATTTCTATTCAATATAGATCAACAAGTAAAAGGTAATAGGCATATACGAACATAGATAATTAGTCATTATAAATTTAGTATTTATTAAATTTTAATATACTAATTATTATTTATTGAAACCGATAAATTTTGAGGACTAGCTAGTCGAATTTTTTTTTTTGGATAAAAATTACTGAGTAAAAGTAGAGAATTAATTGAGGCTAGATTTTGAGAAAGAGAAAAAATAAGGAAATTAACTCCTAAAAAGTAGAATATTAGACGAGGTAAAGTCGGAAAAAAAATATAGATAACATAAAAATTGAATGGGGGCAAATTGAGAAATAAGGAGAAAAATATCTTTAAAATATAAATTAAATCAGATTAAATTGAAAAAATAATGAAATATAGGGTAAAAATGTAATTTCACAAAAATGAGTGAGGGCATGAGCCCCCACATTGATCCGTGGCTGCTAATAAATATAGTTAAGATCTACGTGTAAATTTTCTAACGGTCTCACAACTTTGTTATAATATGGTGCTTAACACGTCTATAAATAACTATATGCAACTAAGTTAACTGGGGCTAGCTCAGTTGGTCCAAGGCTTGAAGATGTGTGAGTGAGTTTGGGAGGGTCAGGGATTCAACCCTTGGTAGAGTGTGTGCATGTGTTATTTTCCTTTAAATTTATAGTAAGTGGTGGTCATTAGTTAAGCCTCACATTTAAAAAAAAATAATAATAACTACATGTAACTGCTTTTTAAGAGTGTATATGTTTTTTTTCTCCTCCTCTTCGACCAGGTTAGATCAGCTATACAAGTAATAAGAGAAAACGTCATGAACTTATATTTTATAATTTTTTTACGAAATTCCTTTTGGTTTAAGAAATATAGAAAATTTTCTTTGAATTTGATTTTTTGTTAATTACAAAACACTTTGCAATTTGACTATTTTTAAATTTGACATCCTTGTATCATCAAAATTAGGAAATTAAATTGATAGAATAACAAAATTATCTTTAGTAAACAGTAATATTTACAATTAAAATAAATTTAAGAATTATCTATACTAGTTTTCAATGATATTTTAATTTTTCCAATGATCTCATAAATGATAAAATAGTTTCCAAACAATTATCCATATATCCAAACATAAAGTAAAAAAATATAATATAAACCTGAATCTATCTTCCACTAAGGGTAATTCTATCAGTTCTTATTTATTGTCCCAATTTAGATTATATAAAAGATAGGATTTCAAAAAAAATATTTCAAAGCTTTTTGTAATAGAAATTAAATTTGTAGAGATTTTTCTCATAGTTCTTAAAATACATGGAGTTTTGTTTTTTTTTTTAAAAGTTAAAATACAAGGACATTTTATGATGCTTTCTCTAAATGATCAAACAATTTTTTTTTGGCTTAGATATAGTGATAGTTTATATTTTTATTTCATCAAACGACGATATTTGTTCTAAATTTTGTTTCAATATGAATAGCTCTAAAAACATGACATAATATGTTTTCAAATAATATAACTTTATAAAAATTTGCAAAGTGTCATTTCAAAAAACAAACTACAAAGTGTTTTTTTTTTTTTTTGGTTTGTTGGAGGTGGGGAAGCAAGGAGCAAGGCATCTAAAAACCTAGAATTTTCAAGAGTGGAATTGGAATTTTACCAACTTTCGGATATTTTATTGGGTGGATTAATTTAAAAAAGTTTGAGTGAGAAATGACTAAATTGCAATTATTTTCAATACTGAAGTGATAGAGATTTGGGAACCAGGGACTATAGCGTAAATCTTTAAAAATTTGCACAGTCTCCTACTAATCACCCACGTGGGCTCACCCTTCCACACTCCTCTCTCTTCTCTCCCTCCCTCAGTCCCGACCTCCCTCTCTCTCGCTCTAGGTTTCTCTCGGCTAAGACCATAGAAGGATGCACCGTCACGTTCCATCGTCGTCCAGCATAGTAAACCATTGGCGAAACTTCCCCAAGTCACCGCGAGCCCGCCGCAAACCTCTAGGAGCTGCCGGAACCGCTCGCCATCGCCGGAGAAGGAGAAGTGGCCGTTTCAGAGTTTTGGCCACTAGCAACAATTCCGGCCACCATTTGACCTCAAACTAGGTTTGTTGGAATCGTATTGTTGCAAAGATCGTCAAGGTATATATATATCTTAACCTCATACTGCCTTAATCAAAACTTGCCATTTTTTGATATTTTAAGTTTAAGTTTGACTTTTTAATCCAGCCGTTGAATCGTATTTTTGTTGTCATTTTTGGATTGTACCCGAAAAATAGAGAATTTTGATATATATTGCCTATGTTTGGTGACCGGCACAAAAATCAAAATCAGACGGCTAAGATTTGTCTCGATTTGTATGCCACCAGTCTAATGTAGGTTCCGAACCCAAATTAGATAAGTTATATGACTAATCTAGCTATTTTGGGTGCTAGGAATTCAGCGAAGAGGCCCGTATGTGGATTTGAATCTCCGTTGAGAAGTTAGTTTTTCTCAAGAAGACGATTGATAGCTTGGAATTGGTTCCCAACCGTCCAAGCGATCGTCAACGACACCTTGAGGATTCAATAGTGTGATATCGCTATTCGAGTGATTTAAACTAACTACGCGGAAACTTTCCATCACTAAAATATTTTCGATCAAGATCTTTATTTTTCCTGTTAGGCATTATATGCTCACCCTCTACCTTCCTCCTTAGGTAGTGTTTAGTATGACTTTGGTGATCAAGAGGAGTAAGAGGCCATCAGGATTGTAGTTTGTTATCTTGATAATGCGTGAAGCATGTTATTGCAGTGTTTAGACTATTTGGGTTTTGTTTTAGTATTGAACTAAGATTACTACTTTCTATTATGTCTATGAACTTGTGTCTATTATTCTGGCTTTAATTTTGTTTTGGATGATGATGATGCTTGAACCTTATTTTCCTTACTATATTTTTTAGTATTTATTTGATTTATGTTTAATGGTGTATACGAATTATGGGAGAAGTTCACGGGATGAAATTCTAATTATTTTATTTAAATAGACCGTTTTATAAAATTGAGACTTTTAAAATATTTTCTAAATAAATCAAGGAATTTCTCACATTTGTGAAATTTTCCTTCTGTTACTAACCTAGGTTTTGGGTTATACGAGTAAGAAGTATTGAGTTGCCCAATTCAAGAGTCATCTGAATTGGAAAATTTTCAATAGAATTAGTACTCAGACTTTCTATACTCTTCCTAAAATTGCAGTGGCTGCCTAGTGGGCAGAAGCCATCAAAGAGGGATTGGATTTCAAGAGGACCCAATGGAGAGGTAATGACAGAAAAGCCACTAGAAAGAACCAAGGGCAGTAGTTAGCCCAGAGTACTCTGAATAGTGGAAGCTTGAATAGTAGTGGTTCTTCAGGGGGTGATCGGGTAGTCTGTATGGGGGTCGTTTTGTTTGTGGCCAATTGTCTGCAGAATTCTCCTCTTTCTCAGGGAGGGTCATAGAGGAGCTAGTCAGATCTTGTTTCTTATCAGAACACTCAGACAATGCCACAACAGTCACAAGATATTTCACAGAATTTTACTTCCCCTCAGCCTTATCAGCATCAGTACTGCCCTTAGAGTCTTACTCAAAGTTTTTCGACTCCTCAGGCTTTAGGGAGTCAAGGTGGGCGTGGATATGGCAATAGTGGTCCAGGATCCAACAGCATTCGTCCTAGCCAGGAAAGGAGTAACAAGGGAAAAGGAAAGGTGACTGGCTAAGCCTATGCTTTTATTGGGGCAGACAACATTCAAGATTGCACTGGCCGAGATGTTGTTGACAGTATGATCCTTCTTTTACACTGTCAGGCACATGTTTTGTTTGATATTGGTACATCCCATTCATTCATATCTTTATTATTTGCTCAGCTGTTGGGGTTAGAAATTTCTAATTTGAGTTATATATTAATGTTGGGTACACCTATAGGAGGAGTAGCTAATGTGTTTAGTGTGTATAAGTTTTGTTAGGTTGTGGTTAGTGATAAGAAGTTTCTTGCTGATTTGATTATGTTACCGATCGGATAGTATGACGTGATACTCGGTATAGACTGGTTGCCGAAGTATCGAGCCGTTGTGGACTACCATACAAAGTGGGTGACTCTTTTTACTAGTAATGGACATCCCATTGTCTATCAAGCTAAAATGAGTCTATTAAAGCCTAGCCCTGTTCTGAAAGCGTGCTTGCATGGAAGGAAGAAACTCGAGTATTATGGGAACTTGTTTGCCATTGATGGTGAGGTGAGGACAGATGATCAAGACCTATAGATTTCGGTGGTGAGTGAGTATTCAGAGGTGTTTCTTGAAGACTTACCGAGATTACCACTAGATTGGGAGATTGAGTTCTATATTAACTAGTTTCTAGAGGTATGCTAGTTTCTATTCTAGCCTATCGCATGGCTCCTACTGAGAAGGAAAAATTGAGAGAACAGTTAGACAATCTACTTTCTAAGGGCTTTATTCATAGTAGCACTTCTCCTTTGGGTGCTCCTGTTTTATTTACGAAGAAAGCTGATGGTTCATTGAAACTTTGTGTACACTACAGGAAGTTGAATCAGTTGACAGTTAAGAACAAGTATCTTTGCTAAGGATAGATGATTTATTTGATCAACTCAGTGATTCAAAGTTCTTTTCCAAGATTGTTTTGAGATCTAGTTATCATCAATTGAGGATAAAAGAGGATGATATACCTAAGATAACATTTAGAACTTAGTATGATCACTTTGAGTTTCTGGTGATGCTGTTTCGTTTGACAAATGCTCCTGCAGCCTTTATAGATTTCATGAATCAGATTTTCAGGCCTTTTTGGATCGCTTCATGGTTATATTCATCGACGATATCCTAGTGTATTCTAAGACTCTAGAAGAGCATGCTGAACATCTAGGGTTAGTACTTAAGACCTTGAGAGATTATCAGTTTTATGCCAAGAAATCGAAGTGTAATTTTTGGATGTCAGAAGTGAAACTTTTGGGGTATGTGATTTCTCATAAAGGTATATCAGTCAATCCTGCTAAGATAGAAGTTGTTCTAGAGTGGGAGAGACGGAGAAATGTGGTAGAAGAACAGAGTTTCCTCAGTTTAGCAAGCTACTATCATCGGTTTGTACAAGATTTCTCAAGGATTGCCTTGCCTTTGACCAAGTTGATCAGGAAGGATATCAAGTTTATTTAGGATCATAGAAATGAAGAAGCTTTTATCAGGTTGAAGTAGAGTATGACAACCGTATTAGTTCTTACTATTCCTGACAGTAAGAGCCTTATGTGGTGTATACTGATACTTCAAAGACTAGTTTAGGATGTGTCTTGATGTAGAATGGTCGAGTTATGGCTTATGCTTCTAGAGCCACATGAAAAGAACTATCTTACCCATGATATAAAGCTTGCAGGCATAATCTTTGCATTAAAGAGTTGGCAGTGTTACCTGTATAGTGTGAAGTTTGACATATTCTCCGATAACGAAGATGGGTTGAGTATATGGAGGATTATGATTTCGACCTATAGTGTCATCCTAGTAAGGCCAACACTGTAGTCGATACACCGATAGGAAGCCTCATAGTGTACTAGCTGCACTAGTGTTTGAAGATTAGAGGAACTCAGTTGTGATTGGTAACTACAACTTGCAGTACTTCGAGAATGAAGGGGTTGCTTACCTGAGCAACATTGTAATTTTACCATCACTTCTCTAAACTATCCAACAGAGTCAGTGGCAAGACATGGAGTTAAGGACAATTTGGAACTAGCTTCAGAATGGTAAACAGTTAGATAGTTGGAGTACTAACAGAGAAGGATTTTTGCTTTTCAGTGGGAAGTTGGTTGTAGCTAATAACCCTAATCTTCAAAAAACCATTCTAATTGAGGCTCACAAATCAAGGTTTGTAGTACATTAAGGTAGTGATAAGTTGTACTGAGATATGAAGAGGCAGTATTAGTGGAAAGGAATGAAAAGGATGTACCTATTTTTATAGCCAAGTGTTTGACTTGTCAGCAAGTTAAGGCTAAATACTAAAGGTTAGCTGGGCTATTTCAGTGTTACCAATTCCAGAGTGGAAGTGGGACAAAATCATGATGGACTTCGTGACTAGTTTGCTGAAAACCTTTAGGAAGAGTGGCGCAGTCTGGATGATAGTCGATCAGTTGATGAAGAGTGCTCACTTTATACTGATCTGGATAGACTACTAAGCTCAGTAAACTATATATGGGGAACATCATACATCTGTATAATGTGCCTTTAAGTATAGTTTCTTACAAAGACCCAAGATTTACTTCTAAATTTTGAAAATCGTTGTAGAAACCATTTGGTACGTAGTTGGATATCAGTACAACTCACCTTTCTAAGACAGATGGCCAATCTGAAAGGACCATTCAGATTCTTGAAGACATGATATATTGTTGCATACTGAACTTTAGTGTGAACTGGGATGATCATCTTTCTTTAGTGAAGTTTTCTTATAATAACAGTTACCAGACCAGTATGAGTGCGGCTCTATATGAGGTGTTATATGAGAGGCCGTATAGATTGCCTTTATGTTGAACAGAATCTGAAGAGCTTATTACTCTTGGACCTGAGTTGATTAAGGAGACTACTGAGAAAATCAAGGACATCTAGGAAAGACTCAAAGAGACCCAGAGTCATAAAAAGACTTATGTTGACCCAAAGAGGCATGAGGTATCGTTCAATACTGGTGATTCCGTATTCTTGAAAGTAACTCCAAAGTGTAGTGTTACAAGATTTGGGTTTAAGAGTAAGCCTATTCCAAGGTACATTGGTTCCTTTGAGATCACTAAGAAAATTGAACCAGTAGCATATCACTTGAATCTACTTGTACAGTTGGGTCACGTGCATAATGTGTTTCATGTGTCGATATTGAAAAAATACACACCGGACCCATCTCATGTTGTTCAGTGAGTGCATATACCGATCCAAGAAGATGTGTCCTGTGAAAAGCAGCATGTTCGCTTGTTAGCTAAAGAGTTGAAGATACTATGCAACAGAGAGATTCTACTTGTCAAGGTGTTTTGGGAATATCACAAAGAAGACGAGGCTATTTGGGAACTCGAGAGAGAAATGTACAAGAAGTACCCTTATAAAGAGAGAAGAATGTAAAACCCAGACTTTTCGAGAGTAGAATTGGAATTTTACCAATTACTAGATATTTTATTAGATGGATTAATTTGCAAAAGTTTGAGTGAGAAAGAACTAAATTACAATTATTTTGAGGACTAAAGTGATAGAGATTTGAGAATCAGGGACTATAGTGCAAATTTTAAAAATATTGCACAGTTCTTTACTTATCCCCCACGTGGGCTGACCTTCCCACACTCTCTCTCTCTTCTCTCCCTCCCTTGGTCCCGACCTCACTTTCTCTCGCTCTCGGTTTTTCTCGGCTGAAGACCACCGAAGGAAGCACTGCTGTGTCCCATAGTCGTCTAGCCAAGTAGACTACCAGTGAAGCTTCCCTAGGTCACTGTGAGTTTTGTGCCAACCTCTAGGAGCTGCCGGAATTGCTTGCCATCGCTGGAGAAAAAGAAATAGTCGTTTCGGAGTTTTGGCCACCAGCGACGATTCAGGCCACTATTTGACATCAAACAGAGCTCGTTAGATTCATATCGTTGCAAAGATCGTCAAGGTATATATATCTTAACCTCATACTGCCCGAATCAAAACTTATCATTTTTGGGTATTTTAAGTTTAAGTTTGACTTTTTAATCCGGCCATTGGATCATGTTTTTGTTGTCATTTTTAGATTGTACCCAAAAAATAGGGAATTTTGATATATATATATATATATATATATATATATATATATATATATATATATATATATTGCCTATGTTTGGTGATCGGCACGGAAAATCGAAATCAGACGGCTAAGATTACTTCAATTTGTGTGTCACTGGTCTGGTGTGAGCCTAGACCCAAATTAGATAAATAATATGTCTAACCTAGCTATTTTGGGTACTAAGAATTGAGTAAAAATGTCCATTTGTGGATTTGAAGCTTCGTTGAGAAGTTAGTTTTTCATCAAAAGACGATCGATAGTTTGGAATTGGTTCCCGATGCTCCCAGTGATCATCAATAATATCTTGAGGATTCAATAGCATGGTATCACTATTCGAGCGAGGTAGGGACTCAGTTACCTTCGGTTTATATCATTTTTGAATAAAACTTACTGTCTATAACATATGAGAACAAACGTGGTTTTTGAATTATTTGAATATATGTGGTGAAATATGATTATATGATATATACTATATTATTCTGAGAATTTTTTGAGTGCAGGTTATTTTTGGTTATATCAAAAATAAAGTCGTTATGCTGTCCATTTTTCTATAAAATCTAGTATACTTATTTTATTAAAAAACCAGAGTACAATTAATTTCATTTCACACTTCAGTTCTGTATTGCATGAGTCATAGGATCATACATGAGCACCGTGTTAGTATCGTAGATTAATAGTGTGGCGTTGCGTACCCCACTATCGGTGTAGAGTCCATAAACTTGGGCAAAGTTTGTTATTTCTGATTACCTCCTCATTTGGCAAGCGTAGGTAATTCAGTTTGGTAGGCGATACATGGGTGTCCTCTCTAGGTATAGGCTTAGGTAGGTTGTTAGGTACACTTAGTGCCATCATCCTGGGTTGTCACAAATGAAAGGTTGTGAACTCATGGGTATGGGTTGATTTATATCATGTGCTTATGAATTGAATCGTTTTAATTATACTGATTTATTTATACATATACATATAGATTTCCGGTTTTGGATAATTATATATGTATGTATTGGATTTAAACTAACCATGCAGGAACTTTCCATCACTAAAATATTTTTGATCGAGGTAACTGTTTTTCCTACTGAGTATTGTATGCTCACTCCTTTATCTTCCTCCTCAAGTGGTGTTCAGTGCGATTTTGGTGATCATGAGGAGTAAGAGGTCATCAGGATTGTAGTTCGTTATCTTGATAATACTTGAAGTGCGTTGTTGTGGTGTTTGTACTATTTGGGTTTTATTTTAGTATTAAACTAAGATTACTACTTTCAATTATGTCTATGAATTTATGTATTCCATTTTGGCTTTGATTTTGTTTTAGATGATGATTTTGCTTGAACCTTATTTTCTTAACTACATTTTTTGGTATTTATTCAATCTATATTTAATAGTGTATACGAACTGTGGAAGAAGTTCACGGGATGAAATTCTAATTATTTTATTTAAATAGACCATTTTATAAAATTGAGACTTTTAAAATATTTTCTAAATAAATCAAAAAATTTCTCACTTTTGTGAAATTCTACTTCTGCCACTAGCCTAGAATTTGGTTTGTGACAGAATAGAAGAGGGTGCAGCAAAAAACTAAAACTAGATTTAGAGTTACGTGAGCTAAGGATTACACGTATATGAAATATTACATTGTGATTAATAAGTTGAAGTTATTGCATTATTGCCTTTATTCAAATATTATAGATACAAATATTAAGAATCTATCGATTATTTGTTACCACATCAATAATAAAATCACAACCCTCGTCTGTTAGAGACCCTCTCCCATCCTCACACAGTCCATGGCTATGGGATACTTTGTCTAGGAATCTTTGCAAGTGGGAAACTGCCACCCCATGTGACAATTGTCAGTATATATATTTGCAATTTTCATTCGAAGTAGTGTATGTTATAACTATTGTATAAATCTTTCAGTAGCTCTTTACCCGCTTTAAGTTTCCTTGGGAGGTCCCATAAAAGGAAACATATCAAACGAAACAGAATAAATAAAGGTCGCTTTCCCTTCTTTTACAAGCTAACAAGAGAATGTTTTATTCAAAGACAATAACCAGGTTTGGACAATAGTACTTATATTATTGTACCAAATTTTTTACCCGTCAAAGTGATGTGACAACTTTTCAATATAATTTATATCGATTTTTTATACATCTTATATTCTTTTACCAACTGTGAAATGACAAATAAACTATGTTTGAATGATAAAAATTCTCTCTAATAAATTCGTCTTGTTAACTCGTATACTTATGAATCTGTACCTGTTTTGTACATAATTTTGTATTATCTAGCTAGATGGGTAAGTTTAGTTTTCCTAATTTTCATCTTACACAGACTTGTTAATACGAGGTTGAGGGGCAATATATAATATAATGACACAAAATATAGCTAGATTGATTCAGTTACCATCAAGTGTTCGGAAAAAAAAAAAAAAAAGTGTGGCGCAGCGCACTGCTGCCTACGATGAAAATTCAAATTATTTATTAATCCATTATATAATAACAGTTCAGTTCATTGACTTCGTAGATCATATAAAATACAATTATTNAAAAATATTAAATAATAAATATTTATTTTTATTACATTTTTTTTCTTAATTATTCAAATTATGATAGTCATTAGACATGATTTAATAGCTAAAAAAATACATCAAAAAAACACATAGAATTGATAATCATATATATAATCTATCTATATATGTCTCAATCGAGACCATGAGCAAAGGCAGTAAAGGCCCCACGGGGACATATGGCCCCACCAGATTTTTAAAAATTTATATTAATGTAGTAAATTTTTTCATAATTTGAGTTTTTCTCCCGCTAAATAAAGAAGCTAAAATTTATACCTTACCTTATATTGTCTATTTTCAAATAAAAATATCATTTAAGCCCAAATGTAATGTGCGCAAAAAAAATTTAAAAAGTCTAATAATACAAAGATGATAAAATAGAAATAAACAATATTATAATTATTTTATATTCACACTTATTTTTTGCTCCCTCTCCATCTTTTCAGAAGACTTCTTATGAAAATTTTGAAATTTAGCGTAATTTTTTACACCTTTTGAATGTTTTCAATTCCAAAATTTGTCATTAATAAAAATTTCTTTTATGCTTATCAGTTTTGAAAAATTAATCCTTTATTTTCTTATCTATATATACACATATATTACTTTTGAATAACATTTTTGTTATAAAGTTGATCGCTATAATGACGAAATGATTTTTTTTTTCTCTCTTTTGTCATTCATCAAAGTTCACAAAACTTTTCATCCTTAAGTTTTAAATATATAAGAACTTAAATCTGATTATAATAGGCTTTTATATCTTAAAGCATAAGGCACAAGTTTATACCTCAATAATAAATGTTTTATCAAGTGTGTCCGAGGACTGAGGGGTATGAAAAAAAAAATTAAGGTTTTATTATCTAATGTATCAAATATTCATTTACATACTTTTGTAAGGTATTTTTGTAAGAAAAGAAATTATTTCTTACATTATTATTTGAGTTTTAAAAAAATTGATTATTCTTATGAAAAAAAATCTCATAATTAAGCTATGCTTCCGCTGAAATTAGCTTTTGGCTCCGCCTTTAATAGAGGCCAAGTTTTTTAAGATAAAATAATACTAGACAAAGTATCAGAAATTAAAGAGTATTGTTCTAGTGTTTTACATGTATTTATTTATTTGTAACTAAATGTGTCAAAAAGAGTAGTGGAGTTTAAGGATAAATATATAGTACTCTATGCATACTTGACCTTATGTATGTTTATTAGCCGAGAGTAAAGTCTGAGGCATGATATCTTACTATCTCGGGAATGTTCTTGCATCTTAATAAGCAAACGTACTCTTGGTGGGCAACAGGACTACAGAGACCATATATGTAGATAATAAACTTTATTATCAATTTGCTCTCTACCTCATCCTAAAGAATTCTTTCTTTAATCTTTTTCAAAAATAGTATATATTGTAAATTAAACATTTATCATGTTTTTCTGTTTCTGAAAGTGAAACAAATGATGAAAATGTTCTCAATATATGTTATTTGAAAAATCTCTATATTACCTATTCTATTTAAAAAAACAAAAAAAAAAAAAAAACAAAGCGAGTCCTATTTTTTTTTTCGTTAGGAGTGAAAATGTTCTTAACATGCTATTTGAAAAATTCCTCATTATTCATTTTAAGAAACTCTAATTACACATTCAATTCGTGTGAATTACAATGCATGAACCACTTAACTAATTTAACGTGCATCTTTTGTTTTATATAAATATAGATTAGTCTGACATCACCAACCGAAAAAAAATTAAAAAAAATATTAGTTGAGGGATTTACTAACTTTATTTGTAATGGATGCCAATGAATTAGGTGATTGCTTTTCATCAACAGTTGTCCATACATTCCAATATCCCAAAATCACAAAGTCAGAGAGATCAAATATTTGGTTTTGACTTGTGCTATATGGATTATGAATAATGAGTGATCTATATACCTTGCACCTGGGCATCTTGTCAAAACTGAGTGCTTGATCATATGAGTGCTCCTCTACAGTAGAACTGAAGACCTTTCATTAATTTGTCAACTTTTTAGGGTTTTTTTATTGCCTTATTTAAAAGCTCCCAAGTTATGAGTTTTCATAATTAGTTACTTTTAGTCTTTAGAATTTGCTCAAAACACGAAAAAATAATTTTCTTTCTCATTCTTCGGAAAGAATTTCATTTTTTTTTTTCTTTTTTCACCCTCGTTTGCGTAGAGATTGATTTTATTTTAGCTAAATTCAAAATATAGAACGTATAAGGCCTTCGACTTTTCTTGATTGGAAATTGTTGGAATATGGATATATATATATATATATATATATATATATATATATATATATATATATATTCATATATTCACTTCAAATTCATGGATTAGCCAAGTTTCGAGATAATTAATAGCCAAAAATGGTATTTATAGTAGTGGAAAACACTGGGAAAAAAACACTTAAAATTAACTAAAATGGTCCATTAACATGAGAATTGACAGAAACATAATCATGAAAGGCCTGATATTCTTTTTGGAACAATGACTTGGTATGCATGATTTCTGCAGCTAAAACATGAGGAGAGAAAAGCATAGTGATAAAAATTTTCCACAATGATTTACTCAGCCACGGTATTGGGTTTTGGCCAAAGGACAAAAGGAAAGTCACTTTTTTGTTTGATGAACCATATCTTCAACTCTTTTTGGCCCATGCTTTAAAGATATACATGACATGATATTGCACTTTGCAGTAACATTTGACCAAACGTTAAATTATTGTGGGGAAAAAAAGATCCCCACAAATGAAAGAGGGAATATCGTCAAGGAAGAAAATAATAATAATAATAATAATAATAATAAAGGAACAATGTTCATCCATCCATCCAAAAGGGACTCGGAATTTTCAAGTTTCAACTACCACGCACCAACAAATATATAGGGCAAGCCACTAAATTCGTTAAACTACCTAAGTGGGAGACAAGTCGATGTTGCATGTGGGGATTGGAGCAATTATCACAGAAGTTTGAGCTTTTAAATTATTATTTATCATGAATGACAATTACGTCATTGGCCCAATAGTGTTCCTTTTTTTCTTTTGTTTTTTGGGAGGTCACGGTATGTAGTCGTTTACATATAAAACAGGACCAAGACATAGCTTATACGATAAAAAATGAAGTGATGTACATAGCTATGTGCACCACCGAAGTGGCTCACTGGCTTGTATGCGTAAGGAATTTGCATGCTGAACTATGGTAGTGAGTTTAGCGACTATGTTGACTAAATTGTATCATCGTTTGGCTAACCAGCTTTATGATCACTTCATTTATTAAATATGCATAGTTTTTTTATATCTAAACTACAGTGGTCAGATATTTAACTTCGATTAGTAACCAAACTATTTTCTAATGTTGAAATCTTAAATTCGAAATTCATAATTTATAATAAATGAAGATATTAAGTTTAATTGGTAATCATATCAGTCTAGAGATCTTAAATTGGAAATTATCCACTTAGTACGGGTACAAAATATATTTATATCAAGGTAAGCAACATAATGTGTGGCCATGCAACAAAGTATTGGTTAGTGCTTAAGAAGAAAAAAAGAAAATTGTAATATGATTAATATATCCAATTAAATAATTTTTGAATGCTTTAATAATTTGGAAAGAGAAAGCAGTGGGGGCAGAAAAAAGAAGCAAAGCACGAAGGTCTACTGAAGAGAATGTTTATATGTTGAGGCCAGAAGGTTCTCACGACGAATTATTGCCTTGACACTATTCCGAACTGTTGAATTGAATAGTGAAGCTTCATATGTAACTCGTCGAATTTGCTTTTTCATTTCATTAATCTATTCTTATTTTCGGTTGTATAAAGTATTTGAAATATAAATAAGATGAAAGTGACGAATTAAAGGGGGCTTGTGATGTTAGATTTCGGTTGATGGGTTCTTAGTGTTGGAGCGGTTTCACACCAGTCGTCCACGTGTCATGAACTGCTGATGCTGGATCCTCCAACTATTCACGTGCCCTTGCTAATTTACAAATCTCTGAACTCCAAGCAGGATCGGAGAGGCGGGGGTGGCCACCTGCAAAGACTCTCCGATGCTTAAGTCAGTGGTTTTT
>JXTB01000028.1:1194520-1235744 GCA_002914805.1 Parasponia andersonii
CATGGACTCGAGGTCTGACCGATTGAACCGTTTGGGATCAGCGATGGATTCTGCCTTAAATTCGGAAGACCCACATGCCGATGTCGGGATCACGTGCGATCCGCGTGACCCTTCTCACGGTTCGAGGCTTGGGAATGGGCCCCACACTTAGATTCTGTTTCCTCTACAGCTAGCTCTACTTGCCCTTCTGTGCTGTCTAATTGTTTGCAAAATGGGAAGTAGAATTGTAGAATCATGGGAACATTCGCTTGTGGTTAGTCTGAAATTCATGTTTAAATATAGTCGAAATGCTGTCATAATAAAATCATGGCGAGATGACAACCTAAAGACACAAAACCCACGAAATATTTTTCCTCAACCATTGATGAAATCCCTCTCTTTTCACCCCACTACCAGAAAATCAACTCCTATAAGAAGCCTTGGATTTCTTCTTCTACTCACAATAAAACGATATAGTACAAAATATGTACTTTTCCGGGTTTGATGGGGAAATCTGGTTAATTTAAATATCTTCTATAGCATATTCGATCCAGTTCTGGCCTATGCCTAATATACATTGAATTTCTCCTGGTAATATTCAAATTCAATATCAAACGTTCTCCGATTCGACTAAATCATATGTGCTCTCACCTTACAATGTTTCGAGCAGTTCCTTAGTTCTCCGTAACAAAGCGAAACTCCAAAAGCACCCACAAGATTCAAGCATATGCATTCACAAAACAAAACTTTTAATTCTTTGAACTCTTTACACTAGAAATAAACGTTGGTTCAGATTCCAGAAAGCTGAATGAACACATTCTCCTTCATGGCTTTATCTACTAAACAATGAACATAAATCACTAAAATTTCAAAAGTTGTTGACATTCAATGGTGACTCAATAAGGTTAGTGAATCTAGTTTGAAAATGCAACAAGGACAGGGCGCAGTCATCTGAAGATTACTCTGATTTTGCAGCAAGTTTGTAGATCTATGACATTATCTATAACGCGCATCTGTTTTAACAAGAACTACCAAAACGGTTTCTACTGCTTCCTCCCGAATAACATTAATTCCATCTAAGAAAGGAAAACATGAACGCAAAGGAAAGCCGACTTAATCCTACAACCACTACCGACTAACTGTGAATTAACAACGCCAGCCACAGCCTGGAAACCATGTCAAAGACGATGATGACAAGTAACCAACGCGTGTCTACTATCAAATTGCAGAGCTACATCACTTTTTCCTGAGAAATGGGCAGAAGACAGGATTTAAGTCTTTAACCTTTCGAGCCTCTCTGTCGCTTCTTACCTGTCTTGACCTCACTCTCCTTAGCCTTGGATGGATTTGGGGACTTTCCTTTTGTACTCTCCTGTGGTTTTGAATCAGAGGAGCTTTCCTTTACATCCTCAACCTCTTTAACCTTGGATGAACCAGACTTCATTTTACCAGTACCATTAGCACTGGACTTCCCACCACTATGATGGGTTTTATCCTTGGAAAGGGTGGCTGCTTTTGGCGTGCTCAACTTTGACTTTCCAGCTTTCTGGATTTCTTGCTTTGACTTGGTGGATGGTGCGCTGCTTTCATCCTTAGATTTGGTAGCCTTGGATGTCTGAGAATCATTATTCCTCGACTTGCTGGATGATTTTGAAGCAACATTGGCTGATTTGCTACCACCAGTTCTTGGTGTATGATCCTTAGATTTGCCACCACTTGCATCCTCTGACTTGCCAACAGACTTAGACTCATCTTTGGATTTGCCATCGGCCTTACTGCCCCCTCCAGACTTTGGAGTTGTGCCTTTGGATTTGCTGGATGAAGCACCTCCACCCCTGGAAGTAAACTAGGATATTAGGAACAAAAGAAACAGAAAACTTGTAAAACTGGGTAATTTATATACTTACTTTTTGGGTGAAGCGTCAACCTTTCTTTGTTTAGTAGGCTCATCAGATTTTATCTTGACTTTCTTCTTCAGGGGCCTAATTATGTTGACAAAAGAAATCAATGTAGGAGGTAAGAGGAAATTAGCATATGTACATCTATCTCTTCAGAAAGAACAACAAGATCTTCACCTTTTTTTATATTCTTATAGTTGCATTTTTGTTAACAATAAATTGAAAAATGTCTCAAATTACTACGCAAGGCTAAAAACTATGACTAAACTCAGTAGGAGGAATATCCTTGAAAAGAAGGCTGCGCAAGGTGCTTTTAAACATGAGGGATGTGAGAGGAAGAGACAGTGAGAGTTGTTCATTTAAAAGATTATTATTCCTCTGGACTCTTATTACAGTCTTCAGCCTTGAGATTTTCTTTTTTCAATAAGAAACTAAGAATCTTTATTAGAAAAAAGAAACAAAGGACTAGGCAGAGGACTAGGGGTCCTCCACCTAGCCACAAGAAAACAAAACAAAAAACTTAGCCACAATGTTCCAGTTTCAAATACAACTTATGCCTTGATTTTTTTTTTTCCCTGAAATCATGCCTTGAGATGTTAATTCACTAGTTTTGACTCAAAATTCATATAAAAAACTTATAATCCTTAACTACCCAATATAAAAGGGTGGACTTTTAAAAAGTTAAAAAAACAAGGCATCAAAATAAAAATTACCATAAACTATAGTGTGTGCTCATCAATGCAATCTCAAGAAAAATAAGAAACGATCAGAAATTTGGAATGACCAGAGAAAATTCGAATCAATTTGTAAATTCAACTAAATGTGTATCAAAGAGCAAATTATTTTGCCTCCCAAAGCAACAATCTAGTATTATGTTCAAGCCGTGGCTATAGAGGCAAATCTACCATCAAGATACAACAACCGTACAAACGCTGAAGTTCATTATAGATTTTACACTACTCTATGATCACAATATTTCAGACCTCTAGAGAATTTTTACAAGCCAACCAAAAAAGAGGGACATCCTATGTCAGCAGCATGTAATTAAACAGTATAGCAGTTCCACAAAATATATATATATAGTAGTAAATAATAAAATCTGAGTTGAAACATCTAAACTAATAGGAACGTACGTTTCGGTGGAAGCATCAGGACTTGATCGATCAGTTTCACCTTCCTGGTAACAGAGGGAAACTTCAGGAATCTAAAAACAAGGAAATATAGCAGCAGTAAAAACCAAAACAGAAAGCCATTTACCTCATCCGACCCAGAGTCAGCGTCAATGAACTCAAACCTTTCCCTTTTAAGATTTAATATTTCTTGATCCCCATCAGTATACACAACCTATATAATTCAGTCAGTTAATTCAGTAACGAAAAGAAGAGGGGACTATATTGAAAACAACATAAATTTCTTAGAGATATTACAGTAGACACAAAGGCCTTACATCACTTAAAAGACGCACAAAATCCAACTTCCTTCCNTGTATTAATCTGATAAAAACTGAAATGTTTACAAGTGGAACAGCCCTTATATAGGTGCTGCTGATGGGAAATGTACAGCCAACTAGAAAGATTTAATGTAGTTAGGACTCCTAGCAACTAACTACTAGAGGAGAACTTAAAAGAACATCCATATATGAAAAATAAACCCCATACAGTCCTACATCACATACACACGCATTGGGAACTTCTTTGTTCCATCTCACCTTATGCTTCTTTTTGACTGGATCAAAAGATTCAATAATACCATCATAGTACCTGTACATATTGAAACAATGATCATAAGAAAACAAACAAGAAAAGTACATATTTAAACAATAATCATAAGAAAACAAACAAGAAAATCATTCATCTGGGCAGGTCCAAGGTTCTAACATGAGTAGCTATTAGTCCCACATCGAATGAATCTTAGTGTTTTTCCTTTATTCTTTCAAAAAAAAAAAAAAAGTGGATTCGGATAATCATGATCTCCTCGACGGAATAAAGGAAATGGGAAGAATCATGAAAGAGTAATTAAAACTTCAAACATAAGAAATATATTTTCTTATTTGAAAAAGAGAGAGAGAAAGATGAGTGATTGTAAGTTGGCTTTATTAAACAGAAAAAACTGCTAAAGATGGAATCCTCAGGCAATACATGGAAAATAAGTTCAGTACTTACATTTGATCCTTCGGCCACCAAACTCTAACCCTCAAACCAACCAGGCTCTCATCAGAATCTTTATCACCAGACTCCTGATAGGGTTCAACAGACAACAAAATTGATTTAGAAAGGATAGAAGTGTCCACAAAACCAATATACGACATTGAGAAATTTGGCTTCAAAATTTTCATTACGTGATGATTGTCCCCTAGCATCATTATGGTATAAGTAAGATTACACAAATAAATAAAAGAACTTATAAAACATGCATATACTTATTATAAATCTATGTGCTATTCAATGATCCAACTCCACAAGAGCATTAACATACTTCGAAATTTACAAACCCCACTTTGCAAACACAAAAAATAAATAAATAAATAAAAACTGCAAGATACATGGATTTTACTAAAGTATTCCACAAAAATCAAATGCCTAGAATTATACATTAAATTGATTTACTGCTTCTTCCTCAAAATAGAAGTAATGAAACATACATTTTCTTTGCCTGGAGTACGTTTTCTCTTAGAATTACTCTTTGGTGTCCCCTCAAATTTGTGTCCATCTTTAGTTGATTTCCCTGACGACTTCGGTGTAGAAATAATATCCTATACAATTCATAACAAAAGAAGCAAATTATTATAGGATTTAAAATAGATGGAACAATAGTATCATCAGTGATCACAAAAACAAAGTATTCAAAGCCATAATAATGTACTTTGCTATCATCTTTAGCAGAAGATTTTGTTGCATCCTTCTCAAAAAGAGTTTTTCCCCGGGTCCGCTTTTTCTTATCCTCCTTGTGCTTCACAGAGGATCCATCTTCATTTTTACTGCCTCCATCTACTTTCTTAGCTGACTCCCTCAAAGGCTTTGCCTCTGTATCGCTCGCAGTTCCACTTTCCTTTTTGGATGCATCAACCTCTGTTGAAGCTTTATTATTCTCATTAGAAATAGCAGCTGGCACCTTCTTCCCAGAGAGTCTATTGGGCTTTACCTCTGAATCACTTGTCCCATCAGCTACCTTTTTGGACACATTATCTGCAGACGGTGCAGCCTCTTTATCTGAATTATCCTTCTTCTTCTGTCGTGAAGATTTTTTGGAACGACTTTCCTCAGGAAGTTTCTCACTGGGGGACACAGAAGCAACGTTAGCAGATTCACTCTCCAATGCCTTAGGTAACGTAAGCTTAACATCAGACCCCTTATCATTTTCTGAAGGTACTGCTGCCTCAGCAGATGGACCCTCATTTGGAGAACGAGGAAGATCCTCACTTTGTCCTTCCTGGTCTTGCAGTTCCTCTCTTTCTTTCTCATTATCGGTATGAGGACTTTCAGAAGGTGCAGTAGATTTCGCAAAAAAACTAGATTTTTTTCCTCTTTTCTTGGTCATCTCCTCTAGCTTTTGTTCTGTATCTGCTGCCTTCTCGGTGTCTAAATTATCAGGGTCAGCATTGCTTGATACATCCAAATCTTTGGAATTCTCAATACGTTGATCATCCTCTTGCTTCTTTAGGGAGCTTGAATCAGCCAAAGTGTCATCTCCTACATTCTGTGTGATACCATTACTCAAAGCAGACTGTGGAGATCTATCCATAGAAATTACAACTTGTTCTAATGATCCCGCTTCATTGGCCGCCGCATTATCCTCCTGAATTAAGAAATAAGTTGACTAAGACTAATTTTAAGTTCTAATCTTACAGATACAACAGCAACACAGCAAAGAGAAATTTAAAAAATAAATAAATCTATGAATAAAATACAAAATAAATAAGGTAAGATAGATGCCTGGGATCTCTTTTCCAAATCTAATGATGGCTTCACTGACCTGCTCTCACCAGCCTGACAAAAACAAGTATAATTAAGTCAGAATAACAAAATCATAAGAAAATAAATAAATGAAAAAAGAATAAATAGATGGACAAAAACATTAATGAATGAATCCCAAAACACCAAAACTGATAACATGCAGTTGCTTGCAAAACATCCCTGTTAACAAAAGGATAAAAGACATCCCCTTCCCACAAGCACAAAAAATCACAAAAACTAGGGAGCCACACACCCAAAATTAACACCAAATAGGTCCCGAAGATAAATCTAAATAATGAGGAAAAATATATGAGTAACACAGACAGATACAGGAAGTGCCAGAAAGCATGATTACATGCCAGGATGCATTTGTAGAACAAAAAGAACTCGAACAGAGAGATATCTAAATATTTTCGGCCAAATTAAAAGACATAAAGGACTAAGTTACAGGCATGTCAGCTTTCACTTTCTTGATTAGATACTGGCATAGGAGTCTAGATACACATGGGATTTAATCCCCAAGAAGAAGACCAGCCTTAAAACGGGCTGGAACTTCAGAGAAAGTTCATAGTCTTTTCATAGCAAAATAGCTTCCAAAATATGTTCTGTCCTCCACAGAGAGTGAAAAGTATCTTTAAATAGACACAAGTCTCTTAATTACAAGCCATGTAAGCCACAAAATTAAAGAGAGAAATAAGTGACAATTAAAAGGACTACGACGGCAAGGAGATCCTGCATCAGTGCCCCACTCTTTAAAAGAGATTCATCCTTTAATCAGACTGGAGTTAAAAATCGAGAGTTGAACAATGGCAATGAAAGAACAGGCTCAGCAACAAACTGGTTTGAGTAAAAAGCAGTGAAGCATTACATTCAAAAAACTCAATAAACAATGATTTTACATTTCCTATTCTTAAAATTTATTAGCAAAAGTACCATATTCTCATCAGAAGCTTGGACTTCATTCTGCTCAACATCACCATCAGCATCTTCGCAGATAGTAGCTACAACTTTACTGTAATCATCTAATGAAATACCCAAGTCTCTTACAGCCTGTACCAAGTAAGGCTTAACCTTGACAGCACAGAGTTCAAGTACTCTCTCCCCTAGTTTCCGAGAAATGGGCAGAACGTCCTGGGAAAAAATGTATGGTCAACAGGCTATTAACTAAAAGAAACAAAATTTTGTAAACTGTAATTCAGACAGTAAATTACTTCGTTATCATTTTTCACACTGTCGAGTATAGGGGTGAGAAGCTCCAGTGAAATATCTTCACTTTCTTCTAAAACAAGGGTCATTATAGTCTCCATGGATGAAAAAACATTTTCCGGATGAAAATCCCTGGAGAATTTTCAGAAGGAAAATCAGTAAAAAGGTGCAAAAGAATGCAAACGCATATCTCAACAGGAAAATAAAAATCAAAGCAGGTTAAAATATTTAATGTCATTATTTCCACAATATAACATCATTGACTCAAGAATTACCACAAAAACTCATTAGAGGCATGAATAACCAACTGAAGTGATTCAAGATTTACTCCACACAGGGATAATACTGAAAATAAATAGCCTAAAATGCTGTTTATCAATTTTTGTTCATGAAGCTATGAATGTAAAGATATTACGTCACTTTGCACAAGGGAATAATTGACATCCCCAATGACCAAGTATTCTTGATTTCCAGGCATCAATCATAACAGGAGCTCAGGTCTCAGATGTAATTTACAAATTCAATGGAAAAAAAATAAATAAATAAAGAACTCTCGTCATAAGATCCAAACAAGGACAAACAAAAATTTAGAACAATTTAATTCTGCGCCAACTAACTGTTGCTAAAGAGATTAAAATGTCAAAGTATCCATCATTCTAAGTGCACGAGGGGAAAAAATAAATACTACAACAAGAAATGAAAGACGAAATAACAGCAGAAAACAAGATTGTATTGGTCTGTACCTAATAGCCTTAAGAAAATGCTGGAACATCTCCAGGATCAATGCATCACATTCGAGATCCAACATCACGACACAAGACCTGACCTTTGCAACAGTTTCGAGAATTGAGGTCCTTTTTGCGTATGATCGGCTCGACTCGTCACACAGATTTTCAAATGATGATACAATAAGCTGAAAGACCTCCTGCATACAAGACAAAAAGCAGTGATAATGAAATTGACAGACCTTATGCTGAATCTCAAACGATGTAAATAAATTATAAGTACCTTCATCTGGTCGTCATCATAAGGCGCATCAGGTGCAGTTATTCTTGTTATCTCACTGATGCATGATGCAACTGCAACTTTAACATCAACATCCGAATGTCCTAAAAGTTTATCAGCAACCAATGCTTTCAACGACGGAGAAAGTGCTTTTTCCATTGAGTCAGAAGGTGACTGTTCAACCTTTGATAGACAACTCTCAACTCTCTATGATGACCAAGAAGAAAAGAGATTTGAGATTGGAATCGAACATAAGAAAAAGACAAGCACACTCCATGCATTTATATACAGACTCCTTGATAGTAGCTTAAAACAGTATAACTGACAACTGGAAAAACTTTTGTCAATATCACTTACATACAGTATTTCTCTTCCTAATGAGATAGTTTTACATATACGTAAATAATACTCAAAATTTAAGACAATTCCATCACTAAATCTAAATTTCGACCAGGTATTAACAGGCGAGATTAATGTAATTCAGTGTCAAGGTAAAAACTCGGACTAATATGGGAGAAAATATCTTCATTTTTCACAAAGGAAAAAAGTAGCAAGAACTTATAATGGCACTTGAGAGATCAATAACAAGAAAACAAAAGGAACTCCAATTATCATATCAGGAGCACCAGACAAGAAAGAGGCTCCCACCTCCACAACACCCCCCCCAAAAAAAAAAAAAGAACTCCACTATGTTCTTTCCAAAACTTCTGCCAAAACCAGAGCAAAGCGATTCACTCATCAGTCCCCAGATGTTTATAATTAATAATTGTATGGTTTTCTAATTAATACGTAATACAAATTCTTCAAAAAAAAATTGCGAAAGTTCATGCAAGTAGGCAGAATTTGCTGAAAAGTTTGCGCCCAAACACCTACTTTGCACACACGGTAGGAGATGGAGAAGGAAGAGAGAGAGAGAGACAGAGAGGGAAGAGGGGGAGAGAATTGGCAAATCGAATAAGCATTGAAGGAAGTGACAGAAATAAACAGCGTTCTATAATTTGAGAAGAGGAAACAACATAACAGAGCTAAAACACCATTTTCTCATTCATGTATGTATAACAAGTGCATGTATAAACCCTAATTAAGCTTAAAGCCTTAAACCAAGGAAAACCCAAGAACACGTAAAACACAAGCAAAATAAAGAAGATAACAGTGTGCAATACAACGCTAAAATATTGAATAGTAAGAACAGATCGAAAAGAACCCACCCAATCCCAAAACCCAAGTTACAAGCTCCCGTAACATGAAAATAGAACAAACCCATTTCACTAACCAAAAAGAAAATTATAGAGAAAGCACTTTCAGAGACCGAAAAAAAAACAAAATGCGTAGATAAGAGAGAAAACACTGTGAAGCAAACTTTCACTACAGTGGAGAATTGAGGTAAAGAGAAAGCGAATAAAAACTAAAGGGCTTACGTCGAGAAGAGGGAGGAGTTCATCGACAGACGAAGGAGGGTCCACGAGCTTATTCCCAGATTCAAGAAGCTGCGCTTCGAGCTCTTTATCCGACGCCGCCATTGTTGCTTCTCCTTGGTATTTCTCAGTACAGATCCTTCACAAATCCCAGACCTCTAGCTCAAAATTCAGACCATTGAAACCCTAAAAACCCACGAATCGTGGAGAGAAAGTGGATTTAGGGAGAAAGCATCAAAAAAAATTTTACGATGGAGAAAGTTAGGGTTTCTTTTTAGAGAGAGAGAGAGAGGAGCGAGAGTTTTTCGAAATATTTTTTCCCAGAAAATAAAAAATATGATGATTAAAAAAAAAATTGACTCATGCGTAAAAATATATTTGGCTATGCGCTTTCTTTTTAATTTTTAGATTTATATGTATAGAATTTTCACTTTTGGTCCCTCTTTTGGTAATCTGCAATTTGTATTTTGTGCGCTTCAAAAAGAGAATCCATTGAAGATCAGCTCGGATTCCGCGGGCTGTGTGAGTTCGATTTCAATTCAGGGTTTCGAATCCGCCTCTGGATTTTCAGGCGTGGGACCCACGTGGAGTTGGTTGGGACCGTTAGATTTAATGCCGCTTTCCCTTCTCTTGGGAGGACATTTTGGTGAAAATGGACCGCTGAGTTTTCGGGCTTCATTCATTTGCATCTGAAGAAAAAAAAAGAAAAGGCCTTTTTTTATATATTTATTGGAAACAATAATTTGGAAATTTTTTTGTGCTAGTGGAAATATCTAATTAAAAACGCGACTAAACAATAATTTTAGTTGTACCATCTATTTATTGCTCCGAGTGAAGAAAATTGAAATTATGTTTGGTTGGGCAATTTCAATAGGAAAAAAAATACTATCCTGTCTATCAAAGAAAATGTTCAAGTTGAAAATAGAAGATAATGCTTTCTTTTAGTAAGAAAATAAAAGCATTTAATCAATGTAGTTATTTAATTTCCTTAACAATTTATGATTGTTTTATTTTCTATTCTTGTTCCACCTGCTCAAAAAAAAACTTTGTTTACTACATGAAAAAACTCTTTTCAAACGAAACTTAAGAAATTGGAATACACTAACAATAGCATGTTATATTAGGAAATTTTCTCAAGTGTAAGGTGTAATTTAAATTTAACAAATTTCCATAAGAAAATAAAAGGACAAATAAAACCTTCACTAATAGAGGAGGAGATTTTTTTTTTTCCCTTTTTGCTGAAAATAGAGGACTAGATTATCTGGAAGATATGTTTAATATGCTGACTTGGGGCATCAAATTGTTTTTTCCTACTTTTACTTATAACTTATCAATCATTCAATCCCATAAAAGTTTTTTTTTTTCTAATTTTTCTTCCACAACTATATTATATTCTATATATATATATATATATTTAAGAGAGAACAGTAAACAAAAATAAAAATATAATTATGACGACAAAAGATTTGGCTGTGTTATACGTGGAAGAACAAAAACGGGCGGAGTGGGTAAAAGGGAAGCATTGCGGACACTTTCGTAGTAAACTTACGTTTATGCCCCCTATAGCTGAAATTTTAATGTTGGCACAAACTTCTTTTAATATTCTTCGTCCTTTTTTTTTTTTTTTTTGGTCTTCTTCAATGTTCGTCCGCCCGAGAAAAAGTTTACTGGTTTGAGCAACCAGTAATTTCTTTTTTTTTTTTTCTCTGTCTCTCAATATGGAAAAGAAGTAACAAAAATTCTCTAGAGAGTAAGAATGATATTTCTTATTATAAAAGTTTAGACATTGAACCAATAATACATGCTTAATATTTTTTTACACGAACAATCTACAACATTTCCACTAGGGAACTTACTAAATCAATCACAGATTTGGACACTTTCGTTTGAATTGAGTTTCTTATTCGAACATTTTTTTTTTTTTTTTGGAAATATTCAAATTTTCTCATGATTAGTGCAATAAGTCACTGAATCCCTCCCCCAAACAATAAAACCTCAAACAAAACAAATACGAATCCAAAAATCAAGACAACAAGATAAATATTGTTTATTTAAGCAAGCAAGCATGGAGTGGTGTCTTTTACCACAATAACACCACTACCAGTACCGGTTTATCAACAGACCACCTACTAATGATATATGTCCTGATAATTTCTTTTGTAAAAAAAAAAAAAAAAGTATTGAAAAAAGAAAAAAAAAATAGCTACAACACAAAATCAAAGCCCTTGACCAGTTTTATTTATTTTACAATATTTGATATAAAATATCAACTACATATCACGACGCTCTAAACTCTGACTTATACCATCATCCTCCGCTCAAAAGCTAACATAATAACATTTTCCATACCATTAAAGCATTTTACCTTTGTAACCAAACAGTTTAAGAGAAGACTCATCTCAGTCTCACTAATGACCTTATAAACAAGACAGTTGCATGTGATTTTACTGATACATATAGTAGATGGTCACAATGGCAGAAGCAATATGGTTAAGCATTGCCTGGCTGACTCAGAAATCAGAATCCTATCACCCCATGGTGTATGAAGGAGCAGGCAAATTGATTACAGTACTCTTTATCTTTGTCATCATATTAATGCTGTTAGTAATTCCTTGTGAACCAATGCCACTGTCCTTCAAACCCTGTGCCAGACAACAGATAATTGTCTCAATATAGTGCTATTATTTTGGCCTGAAATGATAAGAAGTAGAGAAAAGAAGACAAAAGAAATGCACCTGGAAAGGAAAATGATCTGGTCCACGAGCTGGAGCTGAGTTGATCTGAACGGTTCCGGTCTCCATTGCATCGCTGATCAAGATTGCTTTGTTTATGTCTCTAGTAAAGACACAGCCCTGCAGATTGAATGCCACTTTAATAATGTCTCAAAGAATAAGTTCTTGTCTTTAGAATGGCCAATCAACCAGTGTTACTAGTCATTTTCTAAGGCTCCCGCATCATATAGATGGAATATTGGGATTAAAAAAATGTACTATTTAGATTTATCAAGCATCAAATGCCATTGCGACAATTTTTCACACCAGAATCTCATACACATAAATTGTCACCTCCCTCCGAGCCAATATCATAGAAAAACACATCAAAGAAAGGTTTCGCATGTATTTATCAGAAAGCCTTTTGCTGTGGGTAGTTGTCTATTTTCTTTTAGGCTTTTTATTTCCCAAAATTCAGAAGATTAAGTTGAAGATATTACCTGAAGGCCGAAATCGCTAGCATTACAATGGTGGATGCCTTCATCAGCAGAGTTAATCCTAATAACTGGCAAAACTGGACCAAATGGCTCCTCCCAGGCTATCCTCATATTGGGTCTAACGTTATCTAACAATAGTGGCCATATGAGATTGCCCTCCCTCTTGTACTCTTGGCAGAATGTTGCTCCTTTCTGCTTGGCATCCATTACCAGTCCTTCAATAAAGTTCGCGGAGGACTCTGTGACGACCGGAGTAATATCACAGTCATCCTCTGGTCGCCCAACAGTTAATTTTGCCACTTTAGAATTGACTTTTTCAACAAGAGTATCAGCAACTGAAGCCATGACCAAGACAACCTTTACAGCTGTGCACCTTTGACCACTGATATAAACAGCAACACAAACTGATCAGGACACTATCTTCAACAAGTAAAGGTAAAGCGTATTCTTATGATGAAATTGTCCTTGGTAATTCTTCTATCAATGAAGTTGAAAATTAGACCTAATTGGAAAAATGCATATAAATGACCATGAAGAGAAGACATTGAATTAAATGACTACTTTGCCACAAACAAGCCCGCTTCTACTAGCCGAACTGGTTTTTTGTTCACCTGTAAGAGAATCCTCCTTTTACAATATTAGCTGCCGCTAAATCCAAATCAGCATCTTCAAGAATAATACATGCATCTTTCCCACCCAGCTCCATCTGAAGAGGAATCATTCCAGCCTTCTTTGAGATAGCTATTCCAGTGTCTCCACCTGTGAAGCTGCGAAAGAATGATCATCAATAATATCAATGATCATCAATAATATCCCATATTTGTTAGTAATACTTGTTTCACATATGAAGATACACATATCTTCCCTTCCATTTGAACGAAACAAACAAAGAAAAACTATTTGAGTAACGGATTCCGAAGTGACTAAACAACCACCTTATGCAGTTGACCCCAGGATGCATTGTGAGGAAGTCACCAATCTCAGAACCCTTCCCAGTGACACAGCTTATAAGGCCTTTTGGAAAACCGGCCAAATGAAAGCAATGCACCATGTGAAGTGCAGCAACAGCGCCCTGTGTGGATTAAGGAAATAGGTTTGAAAAACAAAACTCACAACAGTTGACAAACTTGACATGCATAAAGACAGTTTAAACCTTACCTGAGTTGGGGGTTTGAGCACAATGGAGTTACCAGCAATAAGGGCAGGAGCAATTTTTGAGACAGCAAGATTGACAGGATAGTTAAATGGTGGGATAGCTAAAACAACACCAAGTGGAATCTGCGCACACACATATATATAAATAGGTTCAGTCCAAAGACTTGCTTGCATTGTGATCATTCATGTGTCAATCAATAAGGAACTTATATGCAAAAGGCATTAAACAATATCAACTCTTAAATTATGTAGATTTGTTTGAGTCCTGATTATGGGATATTACAAGGTCTCTCAAGCCTAGATTTGTTTGTGAAAAATCACACAGTGCATTCTTGCAGAGAGTACTCTATATTTTTCATACAAGTGAAGGAAGTCCAAGTATGCTATCTAGTATACAGACTTTGGAAGCATAAAGTCAATTAAACAAGGTGGAATTATAATTTGGTAGTTTTTATCGCCTGTAAATTCTTCTTTTATGGGGGTGAACAGAAATAATACTGAAATATAGTATAGTCAATGACTCAATGGTCAATTGTTCTCTCTGGATATTCTTGGCACATTCCCACTTTCCCCTAAAAATTAAAAAATATCTGAACCATCGACAGAGCAAACAGGTACAACCAGTAACTAGGTCCATAACAAGACCAAAATGCAAAGCATAAATCATTCTAATTCTAGCAAAAATATATAGATATATTGTTATAATTACCTTTGAAGTGAGGCAGTACTTAGTCCTTTCATTGCCAGGAAAGCTATCAGACACCAGAAACTTCCCTTCTCCAAGAACTCTGACCCCTTCTTCGGCACAATATGACACCAAATCCCCAGACCTCACAACCTCCATTAAAATCAACCAAAACACAAAAATTCCAACACCCATTTCCCCATTAAGCATTTATCGTTAAGGAGTTATAAAAATGTTAAAAAAAGATGCAACCAAACCAAGCAAGTAAGGAGTAAAAAAATTATGTAGTTAGTTAAACATTTTATATAGATACCTCAGTGACAGCGTCCTTAGCTGGTTTTGCTATCTCCTTAACAAGACAGTCTGCAATTGGGTCCCTGTGCTGTTTTAAGATAGCAGCCGCTTTGTGAAGCAACTCTGCTCTTTTCCACAATGGTGTCTTTGCCCATAATTTCTGTGCCACTTTTGATGTTTCTATAACCTTGTTCACCTCCTCTTGAGTACAAGCTGCATATATTCAAATATTCCGTACAAATTTCTCAATTCGGACTTTTAACAACTAGACGATATATAAAAAGTAAACACTAACAGGTTATTAACTAGCGTGATTCTAAAACGATGCGTGTAAAGAAGAACAATTCGACAAGAAGCAGAAGAAGAAGAAGTTATACCTTGGACTTTGAAGTGGGTTTTTCTAGTGGTGGGGTTTATAATGGGCACGAATTTGCCAGAGGCAGACTTCTGCCAGCGGCCATCGGCGTAGTACTTGTAGACATCGCCATCGATGATCTCTGAAAAAGCTTCGCCTGCGGCCATTAATGTTGCAGAGTTATGAGTTTGAGAGAGCTTTTGCCAGTTATAAACAATGAGTCAGTTGCAGAATAAGAAGATGGAGCCCTGGATGGACGAGGTTCCAGTTGTCTGCAGGGATAGTCGTCAACAGGTGAAACCATTTTAAAAAAAAAAAAAAAAAAAAAAAAAAAGAATATGTAGGGTCAGGTGGAAATTTTGAGTGTGGGGGCACCTGGAGGACAACAGTGACACTGAGCTGACGTTATTTTTGTCACATGATGATATCGTTTTTTTTTTTTTTTCGGTTGAAAATATTATATCTTGGTATACAGTAGAGACTTCGACAAGTATGTCAATAGAAAAATGTTCAAAATAGTATTCGCTTTTGGTGAAATTGAATATTTGGTAAACTGAAAAAAAAAAAAAAAAAGTTTTGGTTATTCTAAAATAATATCTAAGATAAAGAATTTTTAAAACTAATATTTTCAGTTGATTTTTTTAAATAAATTTAACTGATATAAAATATTATTATTTTTTCGTTATTAAAATTGGTTAAAATATCAGTTCAATGTGCTAATTTTCAGAAATTCTTAATCTTAGGATATTATTTTACTAAGTCTAAAATTCAGGATTTAAATTGCACAATACTTAGTGTTATGAGTAGAAAAATTATTCATTTTAAAATAGCACAAGTAAAAGTACAAAGTGTGTAGCTCCACAAGAGCAACACTTATGCAGCTCCACAAGAGCAACACGTGTGTAGCTACGTAATAACTATATATGTACAAGTACACAAACATAAAGGTAGCTAGACCAAAAAGTAGCAACATGATAGTAGTTACACGAGGGCCTTATTCTTTTCTCTTACTATGATTTATGAAGTGTGTAACTAGTCAAGTACATGAGTTACATAGTTAGTTAGATGCACGAGTTATGTAGCTAGTTAACTACACTAGTGATGTCTAGTTATTAGCTTGAGAGCTCAAATATCAAACTTGTGAGAAGTACTTTAATTAAGTGAATATCAATTGGCTTATTATCATTTGTGCGTTTTTCAAAGGAATATATACCTCAAATAATGTGTATCTTAAGGGAATATGTACCTCAAAGAACACATACTTAAAAAATGTGCACCTAAAGAGAATGTGCAATTCAAATGATATGCACCTCAAAGAAATTGCACCTCATAGGAACATGTACCTCAAAGAAATGTGTACTTCGGAGGAATATGCACCTCAAAGAAATGTGTATTTCGATAGAACGTGCACCTAGACAACTTCTTGTGGAAAATGGATAATTCAAGTTCAAATTTGATAATTATCGTTTGGATTAAGATAATTCATTCAAATTGAGAAATTCATTTGAATTTAGATAATTATTTAAATATTTATATTATTTTCTAGATAAATATGTCATTAGATACGCAGTATAAAGTTGTAATCAACTGTGACTCTTTTCCTATAAATAGAGTCTACACTCACACTTTAGGAAGGATTGAAAAATACACAAAAGCTCTATAATACTCTCTAATATAAAAAAAAAATGCAGTAGACGTAGGTCATTTTTTTCTAAGCTGAACTACTATAAAAATCATTTTCTCTTTATTTTTTCGCCAATAATTCCATACAACTTTGCTAGAATCTATATGTGAATTTTGTGACTTTTTTCATTAATAAAACATCCATAAACACTCAGACTTGATATATTTTTTTGCAGTTCACCCTTAAAGCTTATTATAATCGCATTATTAACATCATTATAGGCAATTATAACTACAAAAATCACACTCTTAATTTTACCCACATAATGGATTATTTATTGGGTAATATGGGGCCATGTGACGAGGGCTTTTTATTTTTTTATTGACTCGTTTAGTTGTACATTAGGTGGTATAATTATAATCCACTAAAAGATAAAAGGATGTGGTTCAATTACCACTATTTTTCTCTTTTTTATCCCATCATTTGCTACTACATAAAAAAATAAATAAATAAAAGTAAATAATATTAAATAACAAAAATCTTTTTTAAACTAAATTTTATTATTCATACACAATGCAATTGAAAGTTTTTATAGTGATGTACGAGCATATTAAAATTTAAAATTTTAAATTGTGTTTAAGAATCCAAAAAATAATAATTTAATAACTATAACTGTCTTTATTAGCTCTCAAAAACCCCTAAAATTAACATTTTAATTCTTAGTGACCCTAAAAAAGTTTATTCAAGAATTATAACTCTAAATCTATCTAATTCTCAAAAACCCTAAAACTTATTCAAAAACTCTAACTACCCTAAATTGTTAAAACTCTAGAAAATTATTTCAAAAACTCAAATTTTCTAATTCTTGAGAACCTTAATAGGTGGTTGTGTTATATTATATATATATATATATATATATATATATCAATATTTTTAGGCTAATTTTTTGTCTGAAAAAAAAACAAATATTGAAGAAAAAGATGAATGAATCGTAGATCTTCAAGACTAATGAGTGAGAAAATAAATTTTATTCAATATCACCAGTTTTGGAATGAGAAACTTTTAAAAGGATTGTTGAGAAAATGTTCAACTTAGGTCTATTTAGAATATAGTTAGGGAGAAAAAAGATAGTTGGTAATAGAACTTTTCTTGCACAAATCCTTGACTTATAGTTTCATTTTCAGAAGTGTTTGTTTTGTTTTCTTTTTTTTTTTCCTCCCCTTTTTCTTTTCTTATTTTATCTTAGCGATAATTATATTTTTATATTTTGTATTTTGACTGTCTAAATGAAACTTATACTTTACATTTTTGGCTTATTATTAATATTGATATTCAGAATTTAAATTGATGACGAATTTGTACACTCTATGNATTTTTATACATTTTGCTAATATCAAATAAAACTTTTTATTTGTATTTTTTTAATCAAATTTCACTAGATCAAAAAGTGTAGTCAAAATCGAAGTTAAAATTATTAAAAGCGAATATTTTTAACTTTTAAGATCATGTAACATAATTCAAAAAAAAATTATATGTCTGGGAGTTGTTACTATTGGATTCGTAAGAAATTGCATATCATTTTTCGGTCTAGATGGTTGCTATATGGCTATTTCAGTGGATACAAATGGACAATTTTAAAGAATAAATATATTTTTGCAATAGTTTTAAAATTCAATTTTGATTGTATGTATCCTATTAGATTTGATAAAAAAATACAAATAAAATATTTTATTTGATATTAGTTAAAAAGTGTGGATTTTTTTTTGTAAAAGCTAAAAAATGGTGGTCTTTTTTATATTATCCCTTAATAAATATTAACATAGGATATAAAATGAACAAACCTTTTTTTTTATTAAACATTTAAAATTTTAATTGTGTCTCAAGAATCCTAACAAAATAATAATTTAGTAACTATGACTCTCTTTATTAGCTCTCGAAATCCCTAAAAATGACACTTTAATTCTCAATGACCCTAAAAAAGTTTATTCAAGAAATATAACTCTAACTCTTTCTAATTCTCAAAAACCCTAAAATTTATTCAAAAACTCCAACTCCCTTAAATTGTCAAAACACTAGAAAATTAATTCAAAAACTCAAACTCTATAATTCTCGAGAACCTTAATAATAAGTGGTTGTATTATATTATATTATATTATATTATATATATATATATATATATTGTCCAAAACAAAAAAAAATATTAAAGAAAAAGACGAATGAATCATAGGTCTTCAAAATTAGTGAGTGAGAAAATAAATTTTATTCAATATCACCAGTCTTGAAATGAGAAACTTTTAAAGGGATTGTTGAGAAAATGTTCAACTTGGGTCTATTTAGAATGTAGTTAGGGAGAAAAAAGATAATTGGCAATAGAGCCTTTTTTTGCACAAATTCTTGACTTATAGTTTCATTTTCAGAAGTGTTTGTTTTCTTTCCTATTTTTTTTCTCCCATTCTTCCTTTTTTATTTTATCTTAAGGTTAGTTATATTTTTATATTTAATATTTTGACTATTTGAATGAACTTACACTTTATGTTTTTAGCTTATTATTAATATTGATATTTAGATTTTAAATTGATGACAAGTTTATATACTCTAAGGTCCAATGCCAATTTCGACAACTGAATTTATCAAATTCCCTTTTAAACTATATATATATATATATATATATATATATATATATATATATATATAATACCTCAAAATTAGGCTTATTTAAAATTAATAAATATGTTAATAAATAAAGATAATATTAAAAGAAAAAACCACCATTTTTTTTAATCTTTTTATCAAAGAAAATCCACACTTTTTCACTAATATCAAATAAAACTTTTTATTTGTATTTTTTTTAATCAAATTTCACTAGATTAATAAGTATAGTTAAAATCAGAGTTAAAATTATTAAAAGCGAATATTTTTAACTTTTGAAATTATATAACATAATTTTAAAAAAATTATATAACTTAAAGTTGTTACTATTGGATTAACAAAAAATTACAGATCATTTTTCGGTCCAAATGGTTACCTTCTGGCTATTTCTGTGAATGCAAATGAATAATTTTAAAGACTAAATATATTTTTGCAATAATTTCAAATTTTAATTTTGACTGTATATATGAATCTTGTTAGATTTGATATAAAATACAAATAGAATGTTTTATTTGATATTAGTTAAAAAACTTTGATTTTTTTTGGACAAAAAGCTAAAAAGTGGCAGTCTTTTTTATATTATCCCTTAATAAATATTAACATAGGGTATAAAATGAACAAGCCTCTTTTTTTTATTGAACATTTAAAATTTTAATTGTGTCTCAAGAATCCTAAAAAAATAATTTAATAACTATAACTCTTTTTATTAGCTCTCAAAAACCCTAAAAATGACACTTTAATTCTCAATAATCCTAAAAAAGTTTATTCAAGAACTATAACTCTAACTTTATCTAGTTCTCAAAAACCCTAAAATTTATTCAAAAAACTCTAACTTCCTTAAATTATCAAAACCCTAGAAAATTAATTCAAAAACTCAAACTCTCTAATTCTTGAGAACCTTAATAATAGGTGGTTGTGTTATGTTATATTATATTATATTATATTATATCATATTATATATATATATATATATATATCAAAATATCAATATTGTTGGACTAATTTCTTGTCCAAAAAAAAAAACTAAAATTGAAGAAAAAGATGAGTGAATCACATGTCTTCAAAACTAGTGAGTGAGAAAATAAATTTTATTTAACATCACCAATTTTGGAATGAGAAACTTTTAAAGGGATTGTTGAGAAAATGTTCAACTTAGGTCTATTTAGACTGTGACTAGGGAGAAGAATAATAGAGCCTTGTTTGCACAAATCCTTGACTTATAGTTTCATTTTCAGAAGTGTTTGTTTTCTTTCATTTTCTTTTTTTTTTCCCCTCTCTTTCTCCCTTTCTTATTTTATCTTAGGGATGGTTATATTTTTATATTTTATATTTTGTCTGTCTGAATAAAACTTGTACTTTATGTTTTTAGTTTATCATTAAAACTGATATTCAGATTTTAAATTGATGAAAAATTTATATACTCTATGGTCCAATACCAATTTTGACAATTGAATTTACCAAATACACTTTTAAACTATATACACACATATATATATATATATATATGTATATATATCTATATATACAATACCTCAAAATTAGGCTTATTTAAAATTAATAAGTCTGTTAATGAATAAGGAAAATATCAAAAGAAAAAAAACCACTATTTTTATCTTTTAATAAAAAAATCCACATTTTTTCATTAATATCAAATAAAATCTTCTATTTGTATTTTTTTTAATCAAATTTCACTAGATCAACAAGTATAATCAAAATCGGAGTTAAAATTATTAAAAGTGAATATTTTTAACTTTCAAAATCATATAACATAATTCAAAAAAAAATTATGTGTCTTAAAGTTGTTACTATTGGATTTGCAAGAAATTATATATTATTTTTCGGTCTAGATGGTTACCTGTTGACTATTTATGTAGATACAAATAGAAAATTTTAAAGAATAAATACATTTTTGCAATAATTTTAAACTTTAATTTTGATTGTATATATGAATCATGTGATGTTTGATAAAAAAAAATACATATATAATATTTTATTTGATATTAGTTAAAAAGTGTGGATTTTTTTTGATAAAAACCTAAAAAGTGGTGGTCTTTTTTATATTATCCCTTAATAAATATTGACATAGGGTATAAAATGAAGAAATCTTTTTTTATTATTAAAAAAAAAGCTTACATGACTAATTTGGTTTACTTCGGATCTGTCGCAGAGAAGAAAATTTCAACTTCATATTTTATTTATAGAATAACACTATAAATTTATAGATTTTTTTAAAAGAAGAATTTGTACTAAATAATAAATAATGTGACTTTACTTTAACCATTCAGCTTAAAAAAGTATCACATGCATCACTTTTCTCTCTCTTTAACACCCTCATATTATGTTTCACTACTTGATACATATGGATTTCACTAATGTAACTAGAATTCCTCTCTAACTTAAATAGAATGGTTTCACCTTAAATGAAAATAGTTAAAAATTAAGTTAGGAGCCCTAAACTGTAAGCCTTATCTCATCAAACGTGCGTGTAATGTAACCCAAGCCCTACCAAATGGACTAGTAGGGGAACTCCGGCAAAGTAGTCAAAGAGCATATCCGTTTTGTACCGAACCACTAGCAGAATGTCCTTACTACACACCTGTAAAAAAAAAAAAAATTTATTTACATTTGTTTTGAGGTAATTATTTATTTATTTATTTTATTGTAAGAAATGGATTTAAACCTTAGACTTCTTATTTGAGAAAATATGTGATTCTTATTAAGTTATACTCTCAACTAATTATATTTACTTTAACTCAATTGGAATCGATTGAGAAGTAATGTAAATTTATTTGTTATTTGATATTGTAATTTTCATACTACATCAATTACATTTCATATGCATAAACATTGGTTTAATTATATAACATCCAATTAATTCACACAAAATAATTTTACTGTGGAACGATTCGAATTATGTAGGTTATAGTGTTCAAATACATTGATCACTTAGGCTAAGCACAATTATTTTGTTAGAAAATTGGCCATTTATTGGAAATTGTAATTTGAACTTAAGTGGACTTAAGAGCTCACATGTGTAGTAAAGCCCAAAATTAAAGTTGTAATTACATTTTCATTAGCTAATTTGGAACATGAATTAGAGTAGGAACCACTTTGTGAAAGTGTAAGATCTTGGCATAATCTTATTCTACTCTATGAGTAGATTAAATTGATATATCATGTATCCAAATTGGAGCTTAGGTGAATGAGAAATTAATGCTCAAAGTATGTTTGTTGGTATTGGAAAATAGAGGAAGAAAGATAGAAAAGCTTGTCCCACATTAGTTGGGAAGTTTTCAAACTTGTGCTTTATATAGAGTTATATTTTTTATGGGTGTAACTATGTGTAGTCAAAATGCTTTCTCAGGCGCGCGCAAAAGGGTGCAAATCTTCAGACTTGGGCCGTAATTTGTATGGGCTCGTGTATGTCTGTACCTACGGACACGAATGTCGATCCGAAATCTTGGACTCCTATAAAGCCAACTTTTTGCTGCGGTTTTTTCTCTATTTTTTCCATTTTGCTGCTTTTTGAAACTGATGGCATTGAAAGACTTGGCTGTTCTAGTTCTAGAAATCCTTGAGTGAGAAGAATTTACAAGTTAAGTTTCCAGTTTGTAAGAGTACAGGTGTTAGTGCTTCACCTACTGTTTTTAGTCGTTGTATCCTGGGAAACTGACGTTTGCTAAAGTTCTCAAGTATTCTGGTGGAAGGAGCGAATCAGTTTTAAGGACACTGTGACCTACACAAACCTCGGTGGTAACTACTGTTTCCGAAGTGCCATTAAGATTTTACTAAAAATTGGAGCAAATTTTTAGTAACTTTATATATTTGTCTTAAAGTTTATTATAAAGTTTGATATATACGTTTGTAACCTTATAAATTGCATGTTAATTATTTCCTATATATTGAACAAGAATTCCTTGACCTTCGCCTGATTAGAATTGCCCACTTCATCTTCTTCTGTATATGCTCCTAATTTTCTTTCTGAAATCCTTTATTAGATTTATTCGCTAATTATTGCCCATTGAGAGGGTGAGATCCAATGAACATATATCTATTTAACTATTATATTTTTACTTGAATTTTATTGAAATATCGCGTATTCTAATAATAATAACACAATATAATTCACATATCAACTAGTCATATTGGATGAAGGTTGATATTAGAGATATAATGAGAATTTCCTTTTTTTTAAAGAAAAAATTCGTGGTAATTAGGTCATCCTCTGCTAGTAACACTCATTTGTTAGGCTTTACCATGTACGCATCTATAAATATTTCTCTCAATTGGTTTGTTTAAGGAAGTTACTTATTCAAGTAATCGTAGTTAATTGCTTTGCCCACCACAATTAAGCTCCTCTTCATTATTGTTATCATCATTATTGTTGGTATGACGAATTCTCAGTTGTTTTAACGGTATAAAACTAGAAAAAAAAAAAGAGTAATATGCGTTCTTAAAATATTTCAATTAATCGATTTTATTAAACTTAGAAAAAAATCGTGGCCGTCATGCTCTGCTAGTACCACTCATTTGTTAGGCATTACTATATACACGTCCTTAAATATTTCTCTCAACTGGTTCGTTTAAGGCGGTTAATTATTCAAGTAACTATAATTAATGGGATTTCCCGCCACAATTGCGCTCCTCTTCTTTATTGCCATAGCATTATTGTTGGGATGACAAATATTTCGTCGCTTTAGCGATATAAAACTGAAAAAAAAGGAGGAAAAAAATGAATAATATCTGTCCTTAAAATATTTCCTTTAATTGATTCCATTAAAGTTAAATCTTGTGAATAATTGTTTTTCCTGCCACAATTAAGCTATTCTTCGTTATGTTGAGGTGACAAGTTCTTCGTTGTTTCAACATATAGAACTCGGAAAAAAAAAATTCTATTTTAGAAATGAAATAACTGATAAATATTTCCTAAACGATTTCTAAATTAAACGATTTCTAAATTATAGTTAATAGTATCATGACTCTTCACTAAGATAAAAAGGAAAAATAAAACAAAAGAATATATCTTATTTCCAAAACTGAAAAAATAAATACAAAGCAATAGTTGAAAAAAAAGAAAAAAAGGTTCGAACTTCCAAGTTTCCACGCTCTCGACTTTCCAAGACTTCTGGGAGCAGACTGGGTTTACGTCACCAAATTTCTGACTTTAATAATGACCTTGACTTCAATCCACTAGGAACAGTCCACATCATTCACAGCTCCACGTGGAGAATTTCCATTGGCGAAGCCATGTCATCCTACGTGTCACGAGAAACACGGTACAAACCCGTTCTTTCTTCTCGTTGAACGAAACTAATAATTTTTGCAAATACGGAAAAAAAAACCACCCATAAGCTTACAGATCGAAGCCAAAGGTGAAACCCCCCAGATTCCCAATTCCCAATTCCAAACCCTAATTCTAACCTAAAATAAATTTTGATCTTCATCGCTTCGCTCACCGTGGCTTCCTCAGGTTCGTGGGGTTTGACTCGGAGAAAGTCCTCTTCTTCAGCTCCATCGTCTTCTTCTTCGTCTTCAGTTGGCCCTAGTCGTGTGGTTCTTAGAGAATCGAGATCGCCTTCTCACTCTGATCTTCCTTTCTGGCAACAGAACTGGTTCATTGGGCTGCTCTTCGCCATGGCTATTGGTTTTTTTTCCCTAGCTGTTTTCCTTTTCCTCGGCCTCGATCTCGATAACGGCTACGCCTCATCGGCTTCCGCGGCTTCCTCTGAGGGCGTCGAGGTTTTTTCTTCTTACTTTGTTTATCAGATCATTGAGTTTTGTTTTTGGGAAAAAAACTTTAAATTGGACTGTTTGGTTGCTGGGAAAGTTGGGGTGAGGAGACGAATTTAGTCTGCACGATTGGTTCGTTAATGGGATGATTAAAACTGGTTAATCGGTGTTGTAAAGACCCAATAGAGAAAAATTCTGAAACTTGCTCGTTCTGGTGTTACTTGCACGACACAGATTAGTGGAATGTAGGTTTTTACGTTTGTTGTTTGGTTTCTATTTTCTTGGGCAGATTACTTATGGAACAGTGCTTAAGCTGATGCACGAGAGGACCAAGTTTCGATTGCATTCCCATGACGTACCATATGGATCTGGTAGTGGGCAACAATCAGTTACTGGTTTTCCCAACGTTGACGATGCCAATAGCTACTGGGCAAGCTCTTCTGTCCCTCTCTTTGGTTGTGTCAAATTTCATGTATCAAATTCTCTTTGTTGATGATATAAAAAATGAGGATTGTGACCTTATTATGCCCATATTTGTTTCGGTGCTGTTCTATGTACTATTATTCTGTCTAGTTGATGTAATAGTCATTCTTTTTCAGAAAAAAGGACCGAGGGGGGGGGGGGGGGGGAGTTACGGTTCAGAAGATTTTGAAACATCGGATAACTTTGAGAAATTGTTCGTTTTTGTTTTGAGAATTAGAAATAAACATTTTCAATTTGATTTCTCTATGGTAGAACTTGTTATACACTGCTAGATGGAATTTCGGTTCTTTAGATATTTGTCCATTTCTGTCAATAATATTACTACCAATTAAGTTGCTTAACGAGCATGATGTCTCTCTACCCTTTATTTGATTGGTTTTGTGAGAAATCTCGTTTTTTTTCCTCTCGCTAAGTTTGCAGCTTGTGTTGTGTCTATATTTGTTTATGGGATTGATTCTTATATCTTGATTTGGAGTGGTGAATTGTTGATATTAGATAATGACTCTCTTGCAAGAGGTGAAAGCATGTCAGATAATATATTTTGTTCTCTTATTTACATCTCAAAAAAAATAGACATATTACAGTGCATGGAGTTACATTGCAACTATTTTGCAGATTGTTAGACCAGTACCTGAAACTTCTGCTAAACAAGGTGATTCCATCAAAAGTGGGACAGTAATTAGGTTGCAACATATGAGGACTAGGAAATGGCTACACAGCCATTTACATGCGTCCCCAATTACAGGCAACCAAGAGGTATGTTTCAGATGTCTATTGTTCTTTTAGGACTGTAAAATGCATTTCTGTCAAGACTTTCATTGACAATGATTTATAGGAATATCATTGATTATTGTTGTTTGATATCTTTTAGTTAGTGATGCTGGTGATTTAGTGTACTTTAGGGGATTGTCGTTCTCAACGGAGGGTGTCTGTAGCTTAATTTTGGATGGGATGCTAGTGGTTTACTGTACTTTAGGGGACTATGTTTCCCCGAATTATGTGAATTTTTGTATCAGTGCTTTGCATGTGCACTGGTTTCTTCCTTGTGAATATTCTTGCTCACAATTCCCTCCATCCTTGGTATTTAATTTGGTCAATGTGTGGTTCATGCTAGTAGCTTCGCATTTCTTTTCACCAATGGATGCTGCATGTAGTTTCTGGCTTGTAGATTTATTCTCTCTTCGTTTTATCCAAGCGCTTTAATATTCATTCGTGAAAAGTTGACAATGGAAGTTACACCGTGCTTGGTATAGGTAAGCTGCTTCGGTGGGGACAATAATTCTGACACTGGCGATCACTGGAGGTGAGACCAAATTTCAATGATTTATAGTAGGTTTGGTTTAGTTGTCTCGGTTGTCATTGTTCATAGCACATGTTGGTATAATGGTATAGGCTTCTGATCGAAGGGAATGGGAAGACCTGGAAGCAAGATCAAAGGGTTCGCTTTCAGCACATTGACACTGGTGCCTTCCTACATAGTCATGACAAAAAATACACCCGCATAGCTGGAGGGCAGCAGGAGGTAAGAACAATGAAATATGATACGATTCATGTTTATTAACCAAGCAATACTATGACTGCCATATAACTTGTCGTCACAACCTAAGACTCCTGCAATCAGAACTTCTCCCAACTGGTTTTTGATAACGAAACATATTCATATGTCAGCTGTGTCACCTACTTAGTACTCATGATGCAACACAAATTTATATGGCATTTTGAATGGTGATCATCATCACCGGTGATATTTAACAAATTTCTTTATAATTAATAGAAAGTCATGCAAATTGAAAATCATTTGTTGGGCACGATTTATGCTACTACTGTTTCAAGCCTCATCAACTTATGTTTATGCTTTTCGTTTTCTTGAAAGACTTGCTTTCGTGCTTTGCTCAAGTCCTACTTTTATGAAGTTGTCCTTTAACTCTGCATCTGCACAGGTTTGTGGTGTTGGGGAAAAGCGGGCCGACAATGTTTGGCTGGCAGCAGAAGGTGTTTACCTCCCTGTCACTGAAACTAACTAGAATTTGGTGATGGCACCGTGAATTTACTAGTCTATACAAAGCAGGTACATGGGTTTTGGTGGATGGTACCTGGTCTCGTGACGTGACAGTTATAGATGTCTTACTAAATTAGTAGAAGGTACCTCTTAAAATGACTGTCTTATGTAGTTTCCCCTTCCGTTTAAGAGGGAAAAGATATGGTTCTTTTCCCTTTTGGTGGGGGGAAAGTCTGAGCTCGGGTTTGTGAAATGAACTTTCGTACCAAATCCATATTGTTTTTTATGATCTGAAATTTGTCGTATTATGTTCGAGCGTTATAGTAAGCAGCTAATAAAATTATTTGATAGCTTAACGCTTTCAAATGTGCAACTACTTAGATTGGATCGGTTGATGTAGCTGCGGAAATGTACCTGACTAGTAAAAGGCTTTAGGAATATTTTTTCAAAATGATTTGGACCGACCATAGATACATTAACGTTTTTAGGGCTATTATGACTACTAGTTACTAATATCATGACAATCTGAAAAAGTCATTCTACAAAATATCCAGAAAGTGATTTTACCCCCCATTTGCCATGTAGCCGACGATTTGGGCTGTCTTATTAACCTTTGGTAATTTGCCTATGTTTTTGGAAGGGGGCCTAGTCCGACTTCGATGCTCTGCTCCTGACCATTTAGCCTTTAGGGGTTGCTAACACATTTACCTACAAAAACTCAAAAAAATTATAAAAATACGGAAGTCAGCCCTTTTTTCGAACTGTGGATGGTTTTTATATTAGAAAAATATCACTTTTTAAAATTTGTATCGAAAATATTATTTTTAAAACATTTACGAAGTAATAGGTTTCTAGAAACTGGTTATTATTTATATACTAATTATAAATATGATTGGTTATTAGTTACTAATTTTGGTTATTAGTTACTGGTTTCTAAAAATTAATAATCAGGAATTAATTAATATTTTAAAAATATATATTTTTTTAAATATATTTTTTTAATAAAAATTGTACCGTACCTTCTAAAAATAGATTGTCAGGAATTAATTAATATTTTTCTAAATAATATTTTTAGAAAATTATATTTTTCTAATAAAAATCGTACCGCACCTTGCAAATCATACCATATTTTTCAAATTTTTTTTTTATGAAACTTACGGTACAATGTCTAATTTCCCTCTTTAGTCCTTTTTACCGAGAGCCCATTGCGTCTAGATATAACTGAGCATATTAACTAGGTACATCCGAAATTCGGTAAATGTACAGTACACTATTCGATAATATATTGGCCAAAAAAAAAAGTTGAAAAAAAGGACATTTAAAAAAAAAAAAAAATTTAGAGTCGTCAAAATAGAGATCGGTATGGTAGTTTTCGAGTGTCTTCCATGGTTGAGATTTAAAAATCGGTGCAATTTTTGTTTGTTTATCAAAAATGCCGAGACGTATTACATACTGTAAAAGCGAATCTTGCGTCGTATGACTCGAAACTGACAAGTAAGCATTTTTAACTTGGAAATTTGAGTAATAGTAATATAGACATATTTGACTCATAGGATGATCCCTCTTAAGCACACGAACCTTCTTAAGAAGAAAATCTTCTGTTATTCTGGTAAACCTTATTTTATTTTTTTAGGGTGTTTATAGAATTACCAGGCATTGTGACAAATAGTACCATTCTTTGACGGAGGAGAAAATACGAGGATGAAAATCATGAAACGTCTACTGGTGACTCATGACTGGTCCCCCAAGTACTCCTGCTCCATTAATTTCTTCCTACTGAAAGTGATACTCAACTTCACAAATTTTATTATGTGACACAAGCAAAACACAGACCGCTGTATAGTCCAAGACCAGCGTATTTTTTCCCATTTCCATCAGTGACACGTAAATGTCTGGGCATTAAACCATGAGGGTTTATACACTCCTCCATTGACGAACTCTTCATCATCAATACCCTCACCTACTATTTTCTTATGAATCAATTTTATGTATTGTATTCTAACTCAACCTTTCGTGGTCCCCTCACCCCCTCAACCTTCCAAAAAAAAAAATGGAAGGAAAAGAATTAGCCACATATTCCAACTTCTTGAAAAAGAAGGCATATTGAGATGCTGTTCATGTCCGTATACAGGGCCCAACCAGTGCAGCTCCACTTCTAATCAATCAGGAATTTGTTCAATCATTACCCAAACAAAAATAAATAAATAAATAAAAGAAAAGAAAAAGAATAAAACAAATCAGTTAAGGAATTCTTTCAAAGATGGCTGGAATGTTAATGACATTGAATATGACTAGTATTATAATTAATTGTTTCTCTACTATTTGTTTGCTTAATTTTTAATTTTCTGTCTTTTTAATAGCAACAGTTTGCCGTTGAGGATCATTGACGGGAGAATAAAACGGCCACACCACAGACGGATCATGGAATGTGGGACATGGCTAGTACATATTTCTTCTCAATTTAAGGGTCCCACTTAGGGGAAAAAAAAAAAAAAAAAAAAGGATGGACGGTGCAAAGTTATTATTGTTGATAATTCGTGTGCTAGCCTACGAAACTATATAGAAGAGTTGAATAGGTACGGTATGTCCGAGGAGTAAAACGACAATTATGGAACTGTTTGGCGTTTCTTTATTTGGATTTAGAGGGCCTTTCTCTCGGCCACACCGAAGTAGGAAAGGTTCTAATGTTGCATCTCCGCATAGAGCAAAGGTGTTTATGGCGATTTGGACGACCTAAATCGCAAATTCAAAAATAAATTCGAATGTATAATTTGACCGACATAAATGTACTTTTAGAAATATGTAACATATTTTGAAACTCAACCTAACCAATTTTATTATTTTTTTTTCTCTCCTAGTGTTAGGATTAAATTCCTTGAAGAATTTAAAAGGGGAAACGCTGTGATAGTGGAGAACAAACTTATCCTAATTAATCAAACTTAGTCTTTGGCGTCTTCTTCTTAGCTAATTTGTATGACTCTAGATTCTTGACCTTTTTCACTTTGCATAATGAAAAACAATTAATTTATTAATCATAGCGATAATATCTGATTAACATCTCAGCTTCCAAAACCATCTTTGAGTTATGAAAAATTATATATGTACTATAAAGGGTTCGTATATTGTTGGTGAGGTTGATGAAAAGTTGAAAGCCCATACTTGGAGTACACGAACTAGCAGTAAAACAGTTCTGCCATGGAGAAGAAAGATCCCCAAAAAGTCGTACCATAGTCCCCACATCACAAGAACCTCCTTCTAATGTTTTTAACAGAGGGAAGAAAAAGCTACCACCTTTGCCCAAAACCAGAACAAAAACTAGTCCCACTCCCCACAATCCCCCAATAAGATTATAATGGAATATCAACTTTTACTATATAGTTGATTTACTTTTCTAAACTAGAATCAATGAGCTATAGTGAGAGCCTTATAATTCACGAGGGAAAGAAAAAAAGTGAGATAAAAGTTGTTTGCTGCTGGTCCCTCACGCCTTTGGAGATTCAACTAGGAAAAAAGCAATTTCTTTCACCCATTTGTTGCTGCTTAAAGAACCCTCAATTATTCCATTTCAGTTCCAACACATGCACCATTATCCAGAATAACCACGACTCCTTAAGCCAGATATTTTTCCAAATATAAACAAATGACAAATCTAATCCTTCGAAACGATAAAAAAACTTGCTTAGAATTGGCTCAAGACATAAAAATAATGGGCCAATTGGAGCTAACTTAGTTGGTCTAAGGTTTGAGCGATGTGCGTGTAAATTTGAGGGATCAGGCTCTTTAGTAGAATGTGTGTGTTATTTTCCTTTAAATTTGTAATAAATGGTGATCATTAGTTAAATCTTATTTTTTTTTTTTAAAAAAAGACATAGGAATAATGGATAAAAATTGCCAAATCATAAAACACGACTTAGGGCTTACTTGGCAACAACCTTGGTTTACTCCTGTTTATCCTTTTAAAAGTAAAATGAAGGGTGATGATATTCTCAAAATGTTGTTCGAGAAAATCTATAACATTCATTTCACCTTTCTAACACGAGAAACAAATAATGTTGGCAAACCCTTTAGTATGCTTGTATATGTTTTAACCAACATAAATATATCAATATGCTTTAATGTTCCAGGTTGACTGTAATCAGTAATATCAATTTAATTGCTACACATTTGAGAAGCACAGCATTTTATATGAAGAGCGTCACAGTATCTTTAAGGCTACGCACCTACCAACATTACTCCTACCAACCGTCTATTTGCCTTCACAATAATGAATAACCATACTGGCTACGAAGTATGTGACATGAGGAATATTGATTTCAGCCAAAAAAGAGGGAGCGGTATGAACCTAAAAGGGTAAAGGCATTATGAACACCAGTTCAAAATCTCACTAGAACATGTTACGTATAAGCTAAGTGAGCCTTCCTCCGACAAAGAACACCGAAACGTGCATTTTTGAGTAAGAATTGTCGGTCTTCAACAATTAAAATAAGAATTGTCAGTCTTCAACAATTAAAATGGACCACAAACTTGAGAAGCTGCAGAACCTAACGTTCGACCCACCGAATTCAGAGGAATAGATAGTAAGCAAAGTCCAATCACAACGGTTACAAAGTGGCCCGAGTGTGAAATGCTGAAATTACTACTAGAACTAGAAGAACACGTAAAATCCCCATCAGTTATGAACGTACAAAAGAAAACTACAAGTTCGAAGAATTTATTAAAACCAGGAAAGAGCAATCGAAAGCCGGATATAACATCTTTCCGGAGAAACAAGCGGAAAGTGCACCCCGAAATGATGACCCAGATGCAATTTTTCCATTTTGAAGTGACTTAGAAGCTATGAAATTGTGCAACTTCTTGAATTCTGAAGTTCCAAGTAAAATGATTAGTCTTTCTTTTAACTGTGAGGCCTACTTTGGTCGCGTGTGCAAGGCAAAGGTCATTTATTGGGGGTGGGAGTTTAGCCTACTTCAATGGATGGCCAGATTCATCAGACCTGTTAAACCTACACATTTTTCTTTTTAACTTTTGGTTCCCTCAGAGGCTCAAATTGACTTCGGTTCATAGTGCAAGTCGTGCAACTCAATGTTATAGCAACTTGTTTAGTCAACAAAACTGCACAGCTTATTATTACATTAACAACGTACATGTACACCAAAATACATACAGCTAATCTCAAGGAAATGACAAAAAACAATGAGGGAAATTATAATTTAGAATATTACTGAATGACTCTGCCCCGCAAATGAAAATCATGGAATTATACATATACCTCGTGGGGACGAGATGTCAAGGTCCATGATTTTTCATCAATGACGAACAGCTAAGCACTCCAAACTAGACTTGACCTTACTTTTTGAGATCTGTAAATTATTAATAGAGAAAAATTGCAGTAAACAACGTCAGAGCATTATGATACAAGAAAAATAGTACCAGAGGATAAGCACTAAATATTGTTAAACTAATCTAAGTAAGATCGAGGCTAATGCTAACAGATCCACATTTTCACTACAAACATTTAATAATGTCCAACTAAACTCTGTAAATCCGAAAAAACGGATGGAACTTTCAGACCCTAGAAATGGAGAACCTACATATTTATTTATGTAAGATTCCCTGGACTGGGAAGGCTCAGCATGGTTCCCATATTCAACGCATAAGAAAATAACCGACACCCTCTTCACCATTTTTGTATATGGTAATCATTTAGTTATTATTAAATTTGGAGTAGGGCCAAGGAATAGACAAAAATGTACTAATGGGTAGAAAGTGACCCCTAGATCAATAATAATAACATCGCTTGACTAAAACATCCCTCCGATTTTCCTAATTTGCATCCCATACCTCTGACGGACAGCAAAGCGTCTCTGGAAAATTTGGTCATGGTCAATTGGTCACATTACTTAGGGTAGTGTTATCGACAAGGTGATTTGCTTATGAATAAGATTTTCGGGAGAATAACCCTTCCGGTAGAGCTTGCTGGGGGTGTTTTAAGGTCATATATAGCCATAATGTAATCGTGAACAGAGCATTCACACCCATTACTCAGTTGGCACTCATTCAAACACCGAATTAACAGAAATGGGAATTGCCCATATGAGAAATTTTACTACTCAGATAATTATACAACACTACAGTTTTATATGAAACTTGACAAATAATGACTATTTCATGCACTAACAAAAAGGTAGAAAAGACAGAGAAGCTTGTTTGACAAGATCATGAAAAGAAAACCGACTTCAGATACTCTTTTCTTCGATCTCCACACCTTCCCTCTTTTAATAGCTTCAACCCCTTAAAATGGCAAGCTCTTTGAAGTCGAACTTGCTGTGAGTGACTTGAAGTGAAAGGGAACGAGATCTTGCGGCAAATTGGCCCTCTTCACAATCATCCTCATGGTTTTTTGCAAGCTCTGTTGAACCAACTGCTTCACTGCCTTCTTCTCCTCGCTCATCATATCCTCCTCTTCCAAACACTCGGCCGAACCAAGATTCGGATTTGCCGAAGAGGATGAAGAACCATAAATTGGTGCGGACACAGCAGCGCCACCCAAATTCCCACCAAAGCTCTCCGAAACCTGCTTCCCTTTGTCCATTCTTAGACACTCCAAAATCCTTGAAGCCCTCTTTTGTGCCAATGTGCTACCCAAAAGCGTTAATTCAAGCAAAGCCGAAACGATTCCGGCTTCGATCATAGCCTGCCTATCCCCATAAGTTTTATGGGCCATCACCATCAAAATGTAGGATGCCTTCTCTTGACACCCGGGCGAGTCGTTCCAATTCAACACATCAACCAAAATGGGAAACGCATCGGGAACAACTCCGATCGCTTTCCGGCCTTCCGGGGTCGAAACCACATTGCCCAGAATCGAAAGCATTCTCTCACTCACTTCCATGTCCCCCAATGCGCTCAGCATAAACGGGATCAAATCAGTTTCCATAACAAAGAAAATATTTGATGGGAAGATTGAAAGGTTATAAAGGGCTCTCAAAGCGTCTTGCTTGGCTTGTGAGCTACTAGTTTTGTCTAAATTCTCGAGGGTTTTAACTAAGAAAGGTATAGCACCTGAAGATCCAATAATGGGTTTATTAGTATCCAGTGCGCTTAACCCCAGAAAATTTGCCACTATGGCTTCTGAAACTGATGGGTTTAGAGAATTTGGGCATTCTATAAGCTTCAACATCTTATGAACTGCCCCTGCTTTAACAATAGCCCCTTTGTTCCTGTGTCCATAAATATTCAAAATAGACGGTTTAAAAACCAAATTGTCTGGAAAAAGTTACTAACTTTACATATGATTCAAGAGAACAACGCATGAAAATATACACATTAAATCTGAAAATCTAGAATTGAAAGTTAATAGTGATGAAAAAAAAAAGGCACCAAAGACTTCTGAATATCACATTCGAAGAAAGAAATCATGGAAATGACAAAAAACCCAAAACAGAAAACAACAAAAACGGGGGGAATGTGCTGGAAAACGAAAATGAGAAAAAGAAAAAGGAAGGAAAAAAATCAGAAAATACTCACACATCGTTTCCGATTCCAAGATTGAGCAAAGCGTAGAGAGCAGCGATCTGAGTACCGTCGTCATCGATATCGAGCATTATTACCAGTGGAGGGATGGCTCCAAGCATCGCCAGAGTCCCTCTCGCTTCCAAATCTTCCTTCGCAAGCAACCTCACCTCACGCGCCGCCTCTAATTTCCTCTCAAACTGCAAATCCCTCACCACGCGCTTCAGCTTCTCCAGAGACTCCACTTTCCTCTTCGTCGCCACCGCGTCGGCTTCACTCTCCGACCATTCCGCCAAGTTCAGAAGATCCAAAAGCTTCTCCGATTTCCCACCATTCCCCTTCGTCGTCGTTGTCTTCGTCTTCGTCTTGGCCTTTTCCACTACTACTGCCTTCTCCTTCGAGCTCTCGGCGACTGACGAGCCTTCACTGTCCGTGATCGGAGCGTCGTCATCGTCGTGGTGGCGGTACCGAGAGCTTCCCCCGCAGCTGACTGCGTCGAAGATTTTTCGCCGGAACGAGGCGCCGGAAAACGCAGACCAAAGCCGGAAGTGGCCGCCGGAGCCGCCCGGAGCGGCGGTGGGGCGGTCGAGGATCAGAGATCCGATGTCGTTTCGGTGACACCTGGCCATGTCTCGCTACTGCATCTCCTCCTGCATGCTACATTTCCCAGAAACCCACGTCGCAATTTAGTTACTGATATGTATATACTATATATCGCTATATATATATATATATATATATTTATATAAGATAAAGTGTGTGTATATATAGAAAGAGAGAGAAACTCTGAAACCGAGTCTGGGACACACAGAGAGAGAGAGAGAGAGAGGGTGAAGTGAATGAAATTAAGGCCATGTTTGTATCCGTTACTTTCTTTTAAGGAGGGGAAAAAAAAAATTGGTTGCTCCAAAAAAACAAATTTGTTTCGGGGTCCAATTACCCCAAAAAAAAAAATGTATTAAAATGGTCTTCATGCACAAGTTTAATTTTTGCAAAATCATATTTCTACTACAGCACGAACTCACTTCAAATGCCTCTTATTATTGTACAAATTGATAACACAAAAAATATTATTAAACAAGAAATTTGAATTAAAGATACATTATTCCTGCTATCAAGTATTTAAAATTAACCGAAAATAACCTAAATTAATAATATAAGCTCCCAATTTGCACATAAAATGTAATTTTTTGAAGATTTTAAATGTAGGTGTAAATTTACAGAACCTAAAATTCAAGATTTATTGTGTAGATTTCCATTGTTTATGAATTTTTTTACATTTAGCTTTTTGTTTTCTTTTTACAAAAATAAATAACCTCAACACCGAAACACGTCATAATAAGCATTTTCTTTTTCACTGAGAACAGAAACAAACAGAATCTGTTATCAAAAGTAAATAAAAATAAAAGTTTCTAGAGGGAGAGAGTTTTATTGGAAAATGAGAGAGTCATTTTTATTTTTTTCTAGACAGAGAGAGAGAAATGGCAGAAGAGGGACTTGCAGGACAAGCCACGTCCCCTCATTATGTTTTGCATGGGGAAGTGTGCAACGCGTAATACAGTGTATTAATGTCACACCGCAACTACTGTCCTCTCTTCTCTAGCGCCATACAGCATTACAGCTAGTCTTTTCGACCAAAGAAAGATTCGCGTGTAGCCTAGACATGGGGTCCAGTGGGATTCTCATTGGATGGTGTACGTTAGGTAGGTGGAAGAGAGCGTATTGTTTCGGTGTCAAAATTCGTGCAATGCTTCTCTAACTTCGATGAAAGGTGAAACCCAAACCCAAAGGTTGACTTTGGACTCTTCAACTTGGACCGGACCGGACTGGACATGTGTTCCAAGATTTGGGCCGGTGCTTTCACAAATCTCAGCCCATCCTGCTTTGTCTCACTTCCATATTTTATTTCATTCTTATTTTTTGGATCAATTATTTGATATTTTGTTTTATTAACCATGACATTTTTATTCGTTGACTTCAAAAGTCATAATAGATTGTTGGGAGATTAAGCCATCAGTACTAGAATATACTCATTAGATTGTCATAATTGTCCTTATAGTGACGGAAGCGATATAATTAAAAAAAAAAAAAAACTTGAAAGAGAAATGTAAACTTCAAAGATATTTTGTCTAGCAACAAAATGCCATGAATGAAACTTACCAAGATGGCTTTACTCATCAAACAGCCTCTACACATTTGAAACTGACATTAATTAAAATCCGTACGTTTGTACATCTAAATCTTAAAATGATTCAATGAAGGCCCATTGAAAATATCGGAGATATCATGACATTCAAATATTTTTTGAGGAGAGGGATTTTTTAGGGCCTTGTATACTTTTTGATGACTTATTTTATGGTTCATCGTAATTAAAAAAAATGGAACTAATGATTCAGAATTTGTCCACACGTAACAATTCCCCTCATTTTTTCTTAAAATGTTCTTTCAAGAGCATAAAAACCAAAATTATTGATTCTTATTTTAAAAAATAGACACACAGAGATCCACGTACTGAAAATTCTGCTTCCTAAATTGATAACACAAAATTCTCTGGTAGGTCAAGGAGTGGTCAGGGAATGGTTAGGTAGGAATGTGAAGCAGCTGTCAATCGATGTTACTTGTTAGTGCTATTTTCCAACAAGGGTAAAGTTATATATATAAATAAATAAATAAGGAAAGAAAAAGAGAGAGAGATTGAAATTTTTGTAATTATCCTTGTGGGCTAATTTATAAGTATATATTTGTGTGCATAACACGATTATTGTTTAAATTTGATTTGTTGCTGTCAATAGAAAAAAAGTTTTGTCGATTACTCGATTTGCTTGAAGAGTAGTGTCAAGTTATTTTCCGGTTTAGTTTTGGGAATAGAAACAAATGATGATATAATGTGCTGTATACACGTGATAATATAGATATAAACAAACGAAGTTGGGGTTAAAGTGTAATTGAAAGGAATATTTAACAAATGTTTACAAATAATACAATGAGCAATACTATTCACATAAATTAATAATTGGAAATACTACTCACGTATGATAGGACTCATTTTGTGAGAATTAATATCTAGAGTGTTGGTAACAATTCTTACCAGTTGTCTACATGTCTTTGAATTGCTGATGTTGTATCTACCAATTATCCACGTATCTTCGCTATCTTAGAGTACTTTTGACTTCAGGTCAGAGAGGCAGGAGTGACCACCTGCAAAGACTCTCTGATGGTTAAGTCAGATGTTTTTCCCTGAAATTGAGAAGTAAAGATCAAGTTTTTCTCTTGCTTATAAATTTTTATATATCTCTCTTTGTATGTGTATATGCCTATGTCGTCAGGGGACACATGGCTCGTATATATAATCTTGGAATTAAGAACCTTCTGGCTCTCAATCCCAGGATCGAGTATCTTTTTTTCATCGTGACTTACTTTAGAAATTACGGGCCGTGGTTACCGTAATTTTTCTAGCATCATCGTGACCTGCTTTCCGCCGTCCCTTATGGCTCGAGCCCGACGGGGGCGAGACTTTGACGAGCCACTGTCCTGTCAGGACGGTTTGCCTAATGCGCACACCTACCCAAGATTGCATTAAATGCCCTATCTGGGTCTGGAGCAGTGCGCTGCCTCCAATGATCTTCTGGTGGAAGACCCTCGAGGTTCTTGACCTCCAGCTATCGAGGTAAGAATTAGACTAGGCCGAACCTGTCTAGGGTTTTGGATGGATTCGGCCCTAGCCTCCGAAAGCCCACGGGCCCATACAGTATCATGTACGGCTTATGTGGCTTTTAAGCAGTCCCTCTGGATATTTGTCGGACAGTGTGTTCCCTGTGACTTGTTCTGCCACTTAATCATCCACGTGATACATGATCTAAGAGCGAGTCCCACAATTGCCCCAATTTCTCTATTTGATGGATTGGCATCCATCAAGTGGGGAAATCATGCCTCTGGTCTGCCAATTCGAATAGTACATGTGGCTCATTGCCGTCATTTTTCCCCAATTACTGACTCTAGTGCACGCAACCCGTGTCACGATTTTTCAAAATTTGAAATTCTAGTACTTCCATCTTCCTTGCACTGTTCTCCTTTAGGGAAGACTTTTCAGCTCCCCTTCTATAAAAGTCGCGCTTGTGTTCATTTCTTACTTTACCAAAATCTCTAAGTATTCCAGCTTTCTCAAATCTTAGGGTTTCCGAATCTTCCCTTTTCTAAAAACCTTTGCTCTCTTCTATCGCATCCAAGGCAATGGCCCCGAACCAGAATCAAAAGCTCTGCCCCGTTGCGGACTCTGAGTTGGGCTCGTTAAGAAGGCAGCTCTGCTTTCCTGGCGGAGTCACTTTACAAAGGGTCGAGGGCCTGACAGACTGGTACCTTTGCCCTTCTGCCCCCGAAGGCTCCATCGTCTTGAGGAGGAGGCACCTGGAATGGTTGTGATTTTCCTTTCCTCCCCTGGTACACCAGTTCTTCAGCCCGACGGGGATTCATCCGATGCAATTAAATGCCAACGGAGTCATGATCCTGATGGGGCTCTCCACTCTATCGGTCCTCCTCAATGTGCGTAGTGACTCAGAGATGGTCTTCTATGCCTATAAGATTACCATCATCCTCAAAAGGAGCTCTTACTCTACTTTCTACCTCCAACCGCTCCTAGGGCACCACGCTTTTTGGGGCTTGCCGAGGTCAGACAAGTAATGGGATTCCCACTCTAGGCTGTACATTGTCGGAGGGGTGTGGTGCTCTCCTTGGGTGAATGGAGAGCGTTTCCAAATTCCCCCATTTTTTCTGCAAAGTAAGTACTGAGTCGTGTTTTGGTTTTTAGGTCTGTGCGTACTTTGTCCATTTTTACTCATGATATGTTGCCTCGCGCAGCCTCTGTGGAAGAAAGCAGGTTTGAGCCACAGCTATCGGCAAGGCGGCTCAAGGAGCTGGAGGGAGTCATTGTCTTCGGGTCCTCCGGGGATTGCCGACACATTCAGGCCATTCTGAATCCCCAGGTGATGAACACGATGCCGAGGATGGTCGATTATCTCATTTTTCCGTTGGACACATGGGTCATCACCAAGCACCTTCAGAGACAGCTTGACGCCTCAGCTCTGAACCGGTTCTGCCAGGATGAGCAGAGTCACATCGCTATGGTGGGTCGTCAGATCATGGTCTCAAGCCAGCTAGCAAGTCCCAATGACCTCGTAGCACCGGCTAGCCACGAGCTCGAAGAGGCGGTAAAGCTTATGACCGAGGAGTACGTCAAGTTCCGACGAAAGGAAGTCACTTCCCCTAAGAAGGTTAGGGGAGAGTTCATTTTGTGCCCTAGGGCTCCATCGATCAGGTCATGGATGCGTTTTAATCACGTTGCTTGCTCTTATAGTTTCGAATGCAGGTCCTTCAGCAGATCCCTCCCCAGTTAAGGGGAGTACTGTCGTAGACAGAGCCTGATTCAAGGTCCCTACTGGTCGGCATCTGGTAGTATCCTCTGAGGATGAAGCCATAGGGCAGGGAGTTGTCACCCCAAGAATGGGCTCGAACGACGACCTGGAGGATCTGTTCGCATCAGGGGGTGAAACGCCTGTGGTGCCTTCTCCCGAGGCAGGCGGGCCCGCGACCTAGGAGATGCCAGCCATAAGGATTGTGTATGGCAAATGGGTGCCTTCGAGCCAGCCAAGAGAGCCTACTGCATCAACTTCCTCCGCCCCTAGCTCTGGTTCGAAGGCGGGCGCGAGGTCCGGCACTACCCGATCCTGTGGGGAGATTATTGAGCTCAGCGGAAGGGCTCCGAGGCTGAAGTCTTGGATGTCTTCCCCTCCCCTGATCCCTATGAAGCGGGGTCATGAAATCGACCCGTCCAAGGGGAAGGCAAGCCCGGTAGGAAAGAGAGGCAGAACTGCCTATTCTTCCGACAGTGACGATGATGGGACTACTTTGACCTTGATGAGGTGGAGAAGGTCTGCACGCGGCAGACCATCTGAGTGTTGGAATAATGTCCTATAAAGTAGTTTATTATTTAGACATTATAAACAATATTTATTGGATTATTTAGTATCTATTTATTATTAATAAATTCCATGTTATGAATTTCTATTTCATTTATGTCC
>JXTB01000028.1:1245254-1301655 GCA_002914805.1 Parasponia andersonii
CTAATTAATTGTTAATAAGCTTCACAGAAAAATAAATGACATTTAGTCCAAGAGTTCAATATTGGGCCTATAGTGGTGTGCCCCAATATTAATGGGCAAGGCCCAATTATAATTAAGAGTTAATTATTATATTGGGTATATGGTCTATTGGAGCTTAGGCTTTATGGATCCATCTGATCCCCTGTCTAGCTCAAATTAAAGCCCAATAGTTATTTGATGATTAGATGAGCCTAACAAGCCCAATAAGCCCATTAGGATTTACTAATCTCTCTATAGTTAAGAGAAAAGTTCTCTAGCATATATATACAAGTGTCACATGTAAAACACTCCCACAGGAAGAGAGCTTCACACGCATAACAGAGAGAGAGAGAGCAGAGAAAATCGGCCACCACTAGAGATTCACTGTCCTTGGTGTTTCGGCCATCCCAGAGAAATCGGTTCGAGGAGATTGTCTTCTTGTTCATCTGTGGATCTCTTTGTTGGGAATCGAGAAGGTGACCACCCATCGGATCAATCAAACGGCTTTCGAGAATAGACGGGAAGAAGAGAAGGTTGTGAAGCGAATTTGGGTATTGTTCTTGTCTAGATCAAGAATTAGTTTATATTAGATCACGATCCGAAACATTTTGTAAAAGAAAAATTTTAAATGACCAATTCCGCTATGTTTTTTGATTTTACAAAATTATGGTGTTCTTGAAAATGATTTTATAAAAATATTTTCCGGAAATTTATTCTAGCTAACACCAGTACTGAGAATGTTGGTCAAGACAAGACCGAAAAATTACTATAGCGTCGAAAGAAGCTACTGGAGCGCGTTTGGTGAGGGGTGAAGGTATCCTCGCGGTCCAGGGGGGGAGGGGGGGAAGGGTGGAGTCGCATTCTCTGGATACGGATAATGCCCAGGGAGAGGGTCCAGCCGCAGAGTTCGAGCTAGAGGCGCTCTCTCTGGAGATCGTAGAGTTCATTGCTGGCCGCAGCATTGTGCAGGTTTGGCTCGTCTGGCCGTCACCTCCATGTTTTTGGCATCTTTACTGAACACTGACTCCTCTTTCTTATATTCTGCAGCTAGCCACCATCCAGTTCTTCTATTCCTCTCGTGTCGGTGAGCTGACCGGATAGCTGAACGCCCGTGTCTGCTCGGCCACCCTTGCCACATTGAGGGCGAACTTGGAACTGTATTGGAGCCTGGATGAGGCCAGGGTCAGCAGTGCGGTGGCCCATGCTTTGAGCATCAAGAGGGTCAAGCGCGAGAAGGTGGTCACCAAGTTGGCCGAGGCAGAGGGAAAGGTCTGGTCCCTCGAAGCTGAGGTCCCAGGTCTGCGCTCGAAGACCGAGGCCGCCAGGCTGGCCCAAGCCGAGCTCAAGGTCAAGGAGTAGGAGCTGCAGAGCATAGGGGCGGAGATGGTGCTGGCTTTCATTGCTCACAACAGAGCCATCGACTAGGTTAATGAGGCAAAGAAGGCCGAGGTGAAAGCCAAGCTAGAGGCTTATTCCCTACAGCACAGGCTCGACCGGTCTAACGAGGTAATCTGATATCTCTATTTGGATCATAGTAAACTGATGGAAGCTCATATGGAGATATCTCGTAAGCGCGGTGAAGATCTCGCCAATATTAACACTCTTTTGATCGACTTGTCGCAGTGGCAAGCAGAGCTGAGGCTAGCGGCGCTGAGAGATAGGCTCGCAGACGTAGAGAAATTGAAGATAAGATACCAAAGGCAGGTGGATGTCTTTTATGTGGAGAGCTATATGTCTGACTGGGAGAATAGGGAATTCTAGAGTCACGCTGAGGTGGTAACACCAGACCAGTTCGATAAGCAGAAGGGTGTCGAGAAGGACCATTATTCCGTCAGGTATTACATGCAGCAGTTAGGGGACGAGATTAGCATCGTGTACCCTGCTGATGTACTGAAGATGCTCAACGAAGAAAAAGACAGGCCCTTTATGTCTGCCTCCGTCGCCAAAGAGATTGTCCCCACTTCCAGTCTGCCAGAACAAGCAATGGAGGTTCCTGAGGATTAGCCTTGCCCTAGCACCTTAATTGGCGGAAGGTCAAGTGTGGTCATCTTGTCTAGCGATGATTCTGACCCTGATATACTGTTCTTTGCCGAAGCTGTTATAAGCACCGAAGCCAACATCACTCCCCTCGCCAGAGGTAATTAGGATCTCTCGCTCTTTTGTGTATTTGTAAAGTACTGACTGTATTATGTAAAGCTGACCCTTGTTGCAAGCACCTGTTTAAATAATAAAAACGGCGTACTTTTCTCACGTTTATTCTGTTTTTTTTTGTTGCCCACATTCGTGGTTAGGATCGGATATCATATACGATGCCGTTCTCTTGTCGGCGGTCTAGCCGATCTCTGGGTCTAGCCCAATTTTATATGATATGGAGTTATTAGTGAATTCTCCTCGTGCTATGACTGACAAGATTAGCTCCAGAGATCGGGATGTGAGTTCCGGATCGTCCGGCTTTAAGGATGTATAATTTCTGTTATGACTTGTCATAGCAAAATTTGATCCGCATTTATGGTTGGACTTCTCTGACCCTAAATGGGAATACACCAGGAACTAGCTCCAGGGATTGGTTGACAACTGCTTGGACCCATCGCTGCAGAGGAAGAGGCCTGGGCTCGGTTCTCACTTGGAGCAAATAGGGTGTTACCACTCCGATGTGTCCTTGCGAGTCCGTCTGAGACCTGCTCCTTACAAATAGAGACACTGGGTCTATGTCCCTGTCAACCATGCATCCTGTAATTTAAGCAATAATAAACAGAATTTGGTTTTAATTACTGCCTTTTCGTTTGGTCTTATCTGGGCCTACTTCCAACGGGTAGGCCTTGGCCCCGTCTATTTTCATTCCATGCATAGCTAAGGTGCTCTCGGGCCATTGACAAACATTTTATTGCGCCATGTGATTTCCATAGTACGATCGTTATTGAGGTCTATTGGCAAATATTTTATTGCGCAGCTCATTCCTCTTCGTACATTTTCTCGGGCCATCAGCAAGCATTTGGTCCAGCTTTTGCTCTAGACTGGGTCGTGCTTCTCAGGAGCTTCCTTCGGTGTCGGGACGTGTGCTTCTTATTGTCATTCTTGAGGGTACCATCCGATGTCATATGACTTTTTGTTCAGGGAGAGCGCGGTCGTGAGACTCTTACTCTTTCTCTCGCACTCAGATTTCCCACAGACGATGCCAAACTATTGGTGACGATTCTTATCAGCTGTCCACGTATTTCTGAACTGCTGATGCTGTATCTACCAACTGTCCACGTATTCTCGCTATCCTAGAGTGCTTTTGACTACAGGTCGGGTCGAAGAAGCGGGGGTGGCTACCTGTAAAGACTCTCTGATGCTTAAGTCAGATGTTTATCCCTGAGATTGAGTAGCAAAGATCAAGTTTTTCTCTTGCTTATAAATTTTTGTATATCTCTCTTTGTATGTGTATATGCTTATGTCCTCAGGGGGATGCATGGCTCATATATATAGTCCTGGAACTGAGAACCTTCTGGCTCTCAATCCCAGGATCGAGTACCTTTTTTCATCATGACTTACTCCAGCAATCACAGGCCGTAATTACCATAATTTCTCTTGTGTCATCGTGACCTGCTTTCTGCCGTCCCCTATGGCTCGAGCCCAGTGAGGGTGAGACTTTGACAAACTGCTGTCCTGTCAGGACGGTTTGTCCAATGCGCACACCTACCCAAGATTGCATTGAATGCCCTGTTTGGGTCTGGAGTAGTGCGCTGCCTCTAATAATTGTTTGGTAAAAGATCCTCGAGACTCTTGACCCCCAGCTGTCGAGGTAAGAACTAGACTGGGCCGAACCCGTCCAGGATCTAGGATGAATTCGGCTCTGGCCTCCGACAGCCTACGGGCTCATATGGTATCACGTGCGGCTCGTGTGGCTTTTAAGTGGTCCCTCTGGACATGTGTCAGACAATGTGCCCCCTATGACCTTTTTGCTACTTAATCATCTACGTGGTACATCATCTAAGAGTGGGATCCACATAGAGGTACCATTTTTCGGAACCCTTAGAATTCGTTTTCTTCTTCTTTTTTTTTTTTAAATTAAGGTGTAAATAATCCTTATTTTATCCACTTTTCGGTTGCAAGTTGATTATGACATCTTATCCAATAAAATCAAATAACTTGTTTATATCATATGCTAAATATATATGGCTTTAGTTTCCCAAAATTAGTGATGTAATTTCAAACATACGAACTCGACGTGATTACTTTACACATGTATTGTGTTATTTATTTACTAAATGATGTTAAAATAATGGAGAAAATTAATTTTCTTGTTTTTTTGTGATTGATTCCAAAGCTCCAAAGATTTTGGCTATACCCTTCTAATTGATGACGATTGTTATATCTAAGTCTTTTTTAGGTTAAAAACAGTAATGGTCTTGAATTATTCTCGTTGTACTATTTAATCCTAAATTTTTAACTTTTTATAATAAAAGTCATTGAATTATATAATTAGTATAACAATTACTCATTTAACACAGACTGCTAGTTTTCTAACGGAAAATAATTACTAACAATGCGTATAATTATGTATTATTTATTTATATGAGTTAGAATCTCGTTCTCAAGCACAATTTTTAAATTATATGCTTTACGCATAATTTATTTCTATTAAAAATTTAATAGTTTGTGGGAAAAAAATAAAATCTTAGTAGTTTATTGTATATATTGAAAATTATAAGTCTCATTCTTGATTATAGTTACTAAATTATGTGTTTATTTCTGTTAAATATTTAACAATTTGTGACAAAATAATTACTATTGCAACAATAACATAATTCAAGAGTTTTTACTATATAAATTCAAATTTCAAAATTTAAGTAGTACAATAAATATAATTCAATAGTTATTACTATTGTCGATCCTTTATTTTATGTTCTAAAAGAAAATAAATTAATTGCAAAGCCTACTCACGATCAACAAAATGTACTACGAAGAGTGTTGAATTAGTATTTCAAATGAATAGTGACTCAATAATTAATCTAAATATCTGCCTATTCTTTTTCTAAGAAATTATTTGATCCTCCAGCTTTCGAAACGACCATAATTTTGCACTTGCCGACGAACCATCCAAAAAGAAAATAAAATAAACTGTTGAAGAACTTGGAAAAGTAGCGTAATTGAAGAGTCGGACGAACCGTGGAACGAGAGAGAGAAGATATGTCGTGCACAGTGATCGATACAACAGTTTTTAATATCCAAAATGAACTTGTATGATTTTTATTTTTATTAAAAAAATAATTAAATAACCAATAAAAAAGAGTACAAGTGAGCGTGCACTGCCCATACAAAAGAGTACAAGTGAGCGTGCACTGCCCATACAAAAGAGTACAAGTGCAAGCCAATAAATATATATATATATATATATATAAGAAAGTCAATAAAAATAAATAAATGAATAGGAGCGCTAAAATGCACAAACATCAAATGATTATGATTATGATTATTTTTAACGTCAAATCACGTCATTATGAAAATTTGTTTAATTTTGACAAATGCAACGGCTCAGAAATATATACTACCAATATAGTATCTAAACAAGTATACACAAATATCTTTGATAGTATTGGGATTTTACAGATCCACTGCCCCATGCTTGTTGGTCTATTCCCTATATTTATATGAACAAGACTAATTTAATTGAATCTACCTTAGCATTAATTGGACTATTCATTCATTTGATCTCAGTCGACAAGGTGAACTGTAACCCATTACGTTCTTAAATTTGCCAACTTAATATTATCAATATGCATACAACTGTCTCTACTCTCTCTACAATAACTCATTTCTTTCGGTCTTAAACTCCTTATCAAATTTAATTCACAATAATTACTTAGTCGATGTATGGCATATTGACTTAATTAATTACAAGTTAGATAATTTTAAGTAATTCAAGTTTGGTTATTGAAATTTGTATTTGGTCACGATACCGTACGAGGTTAAAGTATGATTTTTTCAATATTGTTTAAAATTTGGGGCGCAATGAATCAAGTATTCGACCCATATCAGTTACAATAAATCCAACATAGCTGGCCATTTATGCCTAATATCCTAACAACATCAGTTCCATGAATAATTCTACTTCTATCATACAGATTTACTTTGACCAGAATAAAGACGAAGAAGAGTAGTTCCAAAACATTCATATTCATATTTCAAATTCTCAATAAGTCGAACTTGATTTATTTTCTATTAGGATGTACTCAGTGCATTTGTTTCTATAAAAGAGTTCCGTAAAATTTATGCTTTGTCTTTTTACCTTAAATAGTAGTGTAAAGACTAATATGATCAAACATGTTTTATCACAATTATTTATTCTCATTGGTAGCGCAACGTATATTATTGCATGTGTAGCTGATAAGTGAATACATAAGCTTTTTTCTTTTATCAGGATGATACTCGGAATGTAAAAGAGTGACGAACAAATTTTGTTGCTAGCTTCGTTCCTAACTCAAAAGATTTAAAAGCGTCCTATTCCTACTCGACGTATAGGTAAACAGGAAGTTTAAGTTAATACCTTTCTTCTCCAAGTCCATAGGCACTCAAATAAAATACCTATGTAACTAGAGTCTTCTTGTTTTCTTCGGTCTCTTTAAGTGTTTAATTGACAGAACGTGATTAAAAAAAATTTAGACTGGGTCTACTGAAAGTTTCTATGATCACTTATGTCATTTCCTTGAGTGAAGTGAACCATGGGTATCACTCCAAAAATGAAAAATATATAATGAAAAATGTAAACTGTAGTAAGTATTTATAATTTACAATGTAAATTTATACCGTTTATATTTTATACATGATATGTGTACCTCATGGATAAAATTTACATTGTAAATGTGGGTCATTCATATTTTGTATATGAAATATGAACCATAAAAATGAATATTTTCAAAGAAAAAAATAAAAATGGATATTTATAAAAATAAGTTTTAAAAACAGGGTACTAGGCATAAATTTCTTGAGTCGGAGTGTAAATTAGGCCCTTGTACGGTATTTTAAAAAATTGAAAATAGTTTTTTTTTGGCAGATTCAGTACAATTTTTATTAGAAAAATACTATTTTTTTAAAAAAATTATAATTAATAACCGATATCCAGTTTTCAAAAATTATTAACTAATAATCAAAATTATTTATAACTGATATATAATTTGTAACTAGTAACCGTTAGCTAATAACCGCTTTAAATATGGTATTTTTCTAAAAATACTTTAAAAAGTGATATTTTTCTAATAAAAATTATATGAAAATTGAAAAAAAAAAAGAAAAAGAAAAAGAAAAAAAGAAAACTAACTTGGTATTTTTGTAACGCCTATATAATCATCTTACTATTTTAGGGCCCATATCTTAGAAAATGACCTAGACCCAATTTCTATAGCAAAATATCAAATTTAATTTCTAGTTGAAATCTCATTCCTAATATACCCATTCCAACATATTATATGTTGAGTCCCAAATTGTATCGATTCTTCTCTATGGAAGCTTCATTCTCAAGTTTGTTAATGGTGAACATCTATTTATCTCTACTCAAATTCTTTAACGGCATTGGATCTCTTCCTGAGTTCGTAAATAGTAGATCTCGGGTCACATATGCTCAAGTTCGTTAACGGTATTGAATCTCTGATCATCTTCTCAAGTTCATCAATGGCAAATCTTTGGTCACCTATGCTCAAGTTCGTGAACAAAGTCGGATCTCTGGTTATCCCTTCTCAAGTTCGTTAATATGCATTGAAACAAAATGTAATTTCACCCCTATATACCACATTAATAGCCATATTCGAAATCCTTTCAAACTCTGTCATAATTGATAATTCTATGAAAATAAAGTTATTTATGTTCTTTTTCTTATATATTTTATGTATTTTTGTGTAATATTAGTTTGATTTAGGTTCTTTATAGTTAATTTGAATTTTAGTATTTAGATATAATTTTATTTAATTTTATTAGATTTAGTTATTTAATTTAGTTGAGGATAATTTAGTTTTATTTAAATTCGGATTATTGTTTTTAGATTATGATTTAGGTTTAATTTGAATTTGAATTTGATTTAATTTTGTTTTGGTTTAGATTTAAATAAAAGGAAAAGAAAAGGAAAAAATTCGGAAAAACGAAGCCCATACTTGCGAGTGGATGAGGGAGTGTAAGCGCAATCTCAACTGTCAATGCAAGGGCCTGGCCATCAGATGCATGCATGCAGCTCACGTAGAGGAGCTGGCGAGTGGGAGGCCAGGGACATGCGGGCCCTGTGCAGTTCCAGGTCGTGCTGAATCTGGTGGTTCTCACGTCCCCGTACCTCGGTCCTTTGTCCATTTAAATATCGTCACATCAGCAGCTGAAGTTAACATTTTGTTTTTGCCAATCAGGAGACATTTAAGTGCCAAGCTTATGCATTTCCACCGCACCAAATCATACCCTGAGGCTCAGAAACGTGAGGAAGAGAGAATAAGAGAAGAAAAGAGAATTACGAGAGTTTTACACATCACTCAGCCAATCAGATTTCACCTTTGGAAACGTGAAAACTTGCACAATACTCTAATTTCCGCTATAAATAGCTAGAACGTGATGAGAAAAATAATACACCAATTTTAAGAGAGAAAAATCAACTTTTCCTAGAGAGAGTGTGAGATGAGTTCTAGGTCAAGCTAGTTTTTAGAGAGAGCAGAGAGATGATCTTAATTGTGTAGTTTTACTGTTTTCTAGCTTTGATTCCTGAGAGTTCTTCAATGCTTATAAATTTGGCTTGTTAAATTTTTCAATATTTTTATTTTCAATATATTATTTTCTAGTTTCTCATATAAATTCAGTCATACTTTCTTTATGTGGTGATTTAAACTAAATTATAATTATATTTGTTTTATTAGTTGATCTTTTACTATAATATTGCCTCTGTGATATATTGTCGATCTTAGATAACTAATAAAATAAATTATTTTTGGTATTACTTGGAAGAGTTTTTCATATTGAATACTTTAGATTAATATTTGTTCTTAATTGCTATATTTTTTGATTATGTGTTTGAGATGTGAAACATATAATTGAGTAGTATATAGGAATCAAAGTTGGTAATATTTAGACAAATAATTAAGCGAATCTTGAAGTATTATTTTTCTCATATTGGTATTTTCACTTATTATTTCTGTAATTATTATTCAATTTCTTGCTCAATTTATTTTTATTTTCAATTTTTCTTTTTATTTCTTGTTATCTTTTTATTGTTGATTTACTTTTCTGTGGGATCGACCCCTTAATCTATAATATGATAACTGCTAGTATATTATGAGTGTAGACAATAATTTTCTTTGATATTTCATAATTAAAGTCTAGGTTCATCATAATTAGATTTGTTTTTGTTATTTAGTTTTTTTTTCTTAGCATAAAAATTTTGATTCAATCATTTTTTAGGTTTTAGTTTTCGGTAAATTTAATTAAAATTTTTGGATTTTTATTTCTAATTGACAAATTCCAATTTTAGTTTATGGTTATGGTAAAAAAATCTTAATTATTATATTACTAGATCTGATATAACTTATTCAAATCATAGTTTTTTATTTTTGGTATGTAGAAATTTGTATATAGTTCATGATATTATTAATCTGATATGATATATCTAAATTCTGAATGGTGTATGTAAATTTGAATAAAGGTCATTCTCTAGTATAATATTGCTATAATTTTTAGCATAAAGTATTGATTTTATGAACTTAGATTCTATTAATTTTATGAATTTGCATATCTAGTTCATATATTTCTCTCTATATATATGGATTCTTATGATTTTTGAGAATATAAAGTCTTTTGGTAAAATGCTAAAAAGAAATATTGCAGCAGTTACATAGTTTGTTTTTTTCTGTTCATTTACTAGATTAGTTTATCCTATGTACCATTTTTCACACTTAAAAACTTGTATGTACGAGAGCTCAAGTGCACATATTTCTAAACTGCAAGGATGAATTTTTCTCAAGTGTACACATTTCTTTTTATCATTTTATCATTTGGTACAATACTGGAAAAAAATATTGTGGCAGTTACATAGTTTACTTTCTTCTGTTCATAGACTAGATTTATTTAAACCGATGTACCATTTTTTACACTTAAAAACTGCAAAGGATGAATTTTTCTCAAGGGTACATATTCTTTACTTGCATATATTCGTGAGCTCAAGTGCATAGAGTCATGTGATATCCAACTCTGTTTGGTTCATGAATTTTTCATTGTAGTTCATAAATAATAAGTTGAGTTCATAAATAACTTTATGTGTGGTTTAGATATAGTTCATAAATTAATGTCTTTAGTTCATAAAGTTGTATTTCAGATATGTGAATATATTTCTTTAATAATTTTCTATTTGGTGTATGAAATTAGTTATCTGGTTCTATATGATTTTCTTTTTGATACTATTCTATTTGGTTCATAAATTTATATTTTCAGTTCATGAATTTTTGAGTGTGGTTTATAATGTTACTATTATAGTTCACATCTGTTATGTACCTCTTATTTAGTTCATTCAATTTCTAAACTTATCTATATGATTCATAAATTTATCAATTTATATTTGTTTTTGGTTCAATATTTGTTTAATTTGTATTTGGTTAATAAGTTTATGTATTTGGTTCATAGCTTTGTGTATTTATTTGAAATTTTAGTGTGATATATACTAATTTGAACATGGTATATGATTTTTAATGTTCGATACATTACTTGTAAAATTTTGACAATTTCTCTCGTCAAAACAGAGTCAACTGTAAAATATTTGTGATTAAAAGGGTAGAGACATTGATGATGAATGTCAGTATTAAAGAAGTAACATAAGACAAAATGGTATTATATCGAGAAAAGATGGTCGTAAAACTCTATCATTGGGCCAAAGGCAAGATGAGAAGGGAATACAAAGTGATACAAAAATACAAAAGTAAAAGTCATATGAAACATGTGCTTTTGTTTTGATTTAGTAAAAATAATATAATTTTTTGGTTTGACAATGATTATTATATTGAATACTGTCAATTGTTAAGATATTGAATATTAAACAATTTTCTCATTAGTTCATATGTTTTATGTAATGTAATTTGATATAAATCTAAACTATTACTTACTTGCTTCTAGTTATTCACTTTATAAAGTACACTTTAGTAATTTAACAAAAGCTAACACTGTTTAGGAATGATAATATAAATTGAAAAAAATTCTTTCTTTATAGTATATAATCTTTTGAGCTAGGTAGATAATATTTTCTTCATAGTTCATACTAATATAAAATAAGTATATAACTTTTAATACTCTGATAGAATATGTGAACTAAGGAACTATACTCAAATACCATAATCCAATTAAGATACGATACATAAATTTGTCATTTCGAATACAGTATATATGTTCATATACAATCACTTAACTCAAAAAATCGTCTATAATATTTTTTTTCACTACTTCGTAAGATTTCAACAACAGTATATTTGTTCATACATAATCTGGTGTATATATATTATATATAATGATAATTGTTTTGTTCCCTCAATAAAAAAAAAAAAACAAATTCAATAATATAGTAATTAATGAATCTGGTATATAGTCTCATACACTATGATAAAATTTCCATGATACAAAGACCAAAAATTCAGGTACCTGAAAGTGTAAACACTTAGAAACAAGATAGCAATATCAAATAACTAAAGTAATGAATCTGGTATATAACCTCATATACTATGACAAGATATCTATATACTAAGACCAAAAATTCATATACCAGAAAAAAAAAAACCATCATGTCAAAACAAAACAAATTATAAACTCAATACATAAAAAAGTAATGATCCCTATGTCTAATCAACTGATATCACAAGACTATAATGACGCTACCCTCTAATGGAAGCTCCAAATACCATAAAAAGATACTTAAAATTCTTATCTTCGTCTAGAGAAAAAAAAAATTCTTATCTTCATCAACTTCATAATTAGTATATGAACATGTATGAAGAAACTAAAAAACAAACATTAATAAAAAAATAAATCACATCTACTAGTTCATGAGGTACATGCACACATATACCAAATTAAAAAATCTATGTACTAAACATAAAAAAACCGTATACCACAAAAAACTAGATTAGAAAAACAACACATCTAGGTCCGAACTCTTGATCAATAATATCAAAATAATTACTATGATTATAAAAACATATACCACAGCAAAAAAATAAATATACCAAAACCAAGAATATATGAACCAATCAATATTAACAAAAAAATACATATATTAACATAAAAAATAAATATACTAAGACAAAAAAAAATATGAACCAAACAAGAAATACAAAATATGTTTATCAATAAAAACTAGTGAATAGTATTACCATCTACCACGAAACAAATCACACATACTATTACAAATATTACATACATCACAACTAAAAATTAATAAACTATTGCCAATTACTAAAAAAAAAATTTAAAACACGCAAAATAGAAATTGCTATTCAAACCTAACAAATAATAAGATTATACATGAATTGAGATCAATTATAACACGAATTACTAAAGAAAATGAAAATCCCTAAAATCAATGCACAATACAATCATAGCACTTTTACTTCGTTGTAATGATAATCGGAATAAATAAAAAGGGAAATAAATGGGAATAAAATAAAAGTGTGAGAATCATTATTTGTATTATGTTGTGTACTTAAAATTAATAGGAAAGGGAATCATATTCATGAGAATACTATTCATTAACTATATTATAACTGTCATTCCTATTAAAAATAATTCCTATTAAAAATCCTATTAAATGTGTGAGGATTTAACTATATTATAACTATCATTCCTATTAAAAATCCTATTGAAAATTTTCAAAAACCCAAAAAAAGTAATGGAAATGCGTTATATTTACTAAATTGTCATTTTAAATGTGTGTACGTTTTAAAGTAGATAAATTTTTTGGAGTAAAATTGTATTTAATTATTTAAAAGAAGAGAAAGAGTGTTTATATGTAATCACATTTCTTAGAGTATTAGCAAGGAAAACATTCTAACTTTTTTCCCTAAATTTGTGTAGGCCCCGCATATTTTTAATAATGAAAATACCTAAAGCATTCCCATTCTCTAGGTATTTTAATTGAAATTCCTTAGAGTATTAGCGGGGAAAGCATTCTCATTCTTTTTCCCTAAATTTGTGCGGGTTTCATATATTTTTCCTCTCTCGTATGTTAGTAAACATTTGAATGAAAATTATTACCTCATATATCATTTTCATTACTCTTTAATAAACATGTCATCTACTAAGAACATGCCTAAACATTAACAAAACCAAGATCAATTATACCAATACAAATAGATAAATTGCTAAAACGCCAGAGATCCGAAAGGATATACCAAACAACGCCAGAAAAAGATAATCATCGACCAAAAATCGCCAAAAAATAAGAGCAATGGAAAGAAAAAGCCAGAAAACAACTGATTCAACCAGACATTCGAGGAGAAGAATAGAGTTTTAAGAAGAAAGAGTAGAAAATCAATGGCAGGATGTGTAAGGATTCGATCGGAGATTCGAGGGGAAGAATGGAGTTTCAAGGAGTAGAAAATCAATGACGGAATGTTAGAGAGACAGAAGAGAGAGAGAGAGAGAGAGAGAGAGAGAGAGAAGCGATTATTGAAAAAAAAAAAAAAACAGAAAAAAACTAAAACTTTCAAGAAATGGAAAAATTGGAAACACATAAATACATTAGCTAAAGAGTTTTTAAAAAATGGACCTATAGCTATAAGATTTAAAAGTTGGACACGTATTTAACTAAATTTTAAAAAATGATCACATCCCACACTTTTTATTTTTGTAATTTTTTTTAATTTTTAAAAGTGTTAGAAACCCAAAGCCAGACAGTCATGAATTTAAAGCCCAAATAATATAGGGTTTCATATGTCATTTTCCTACCGTCATGGATTTAAAGCCCAAATAATATATGGTTTCAAATGTAGTTTTACTCGAATCTCAAACGCACTTTCAAATTTTAAAATTTTCAAGTGTACCCGGTATGGACATGGTTCACTAACTATATTTATTGAAAAAAGAAAAGGGAAAAAAAAAGAAATAAAGATGAGGATTGGATTTCTAATTATACCAATCAAGTGACCTCAAGTATTAGTCCAGGAAAATCATTATTCTTTCGGTTTTTTTTTTTCCAAGCCGGAAAAGTACCCAAGTTATTTACAATGCAAGATTCTTCACATGATCAGTCATTGGCAACCAATACATCCATAGAGGAGCTGCTCTCCAATTTCTTGATGCGCAATCTCTTTTGGGAAGGAGGGTCTCTGGCGGACACATCAGCATCAACAATGATTGAATCTTCCTCCTTAAAATCACCTCTCAGAACTCCCATTGCAATTTCATTCTCAACCAACTGCTGAATCAACCGCTTAACCGGTCTTGCTCCAAAGTTGGGATCAAAGCCTAACGTTCCCAGAAGCTCAACAGCTTCACTTGTGTAATGAAGACAAATTTTTCTCTGCTTCAGCCTCTCCTTCAACCGGCACATCTAGAAAACACAACAACTTATGTTACAATGTTTGCTAACGATAAAAATCGGTCAGTTCAGTATCATTCACTATTGATTTATTACTCTTTAAGGTTAAAGTGAAGTGAGATGACTTACCTGTATCTCGGCGATTTTGCTGATTTCTTTTGAGTCCAAAGGCTGGAAGACGATGTACTCGTCAATTCGATTCATGAATTCAGGGCGGAAAGTTTGTCTTGCTAACTCAACAACTTGTTTTCTCATTAGGTCATAAACTTCCTCCTTGCTATCATGAGTGTTACGGAGGGTATCAAGTATGAAGTGGGAACCGATGTTAGAGGTCATAATCACAACACTGTTTGTGAAGCTCACAGTCCTTCCCTGAGAATCAGTTATTCTTCCATCATCCAACAGTTGTAACAAAATGTTGAAGACATCATGGTGAGCTTTCTCTATTTCGTCAAAGAGTACTACAGAATACGGTCTTCGTCGAACAACTTCAGTTAGCTGCCCACCTTCTTCATATCCCACGTAGCCAGGTGGCGCGCCAACCAAGCGTGAAACTGCATGCTTCTCCATGTACTCACTCATATCAATTCTGACCAGAGCATTTTCTGTGTTGAAGAGGTAACCAGCTAAGGCCTTTGCAAGCTCTGTTTTCCCAACGCCAGTAGGTCCCATGAACATGAAGCTTGCTATTGGTCGGTTAGGATCAGACAATCCTGCCCTTGAACGCCGGATTGCATCTGCCACTGATTTCACCGCCTTATCTTGACCAATGACCCTTGTGTGGAGAACGTCCTCTAACGAGACTAGTTTCTCTCTTTCTGATTGCTGAAGGTTTGACAAGGGTATACCAGTCCATTTGCTTACAATTTCGGCGATATCGAGATCAGTGACCTCTTCTCGAAGCAAGGATTGTCCAGACTTCTGGAACTCTGCAAGATTCTTATCAGCCTCTTCTAACTGGCGCTGAAGAGAAATTAGAGTTCCATATTTGAGCTCAGCAGCATGACTGAGGTCATATTCACGCTCAGCAGCCTCTATCTCTTGGTTAACTCTATCAATCTACAAAATCAAACGGATATAAGTCCGAATGCAGAGAAAAGATCTTACAGTAATTCGACGACAATTTTTTTTTTTCACTTCAAAGCTTAATAATACCTCCTCTTTAATTGATCTTATTCGAGTCATGAGGGCCTTCTCAAGATCCCACTGTTCAGTTAACTCTTTCTGTTTTTGTTTAAGCGATGCTAGATCATGTTCCAGCTTACTTAACCTTTCTTTTGATGCTTTATCAGTGTCATTTTTCAGAGATAGCTTCTCCATCTCCAGCTTTAACACGGCTCTATCTATCTCATCCAACTCTGTAGGCTTGGAAGTAATCTCCATTTTTAGCTTTGCAGCAGCTTCATCAACGAGATCAATTGCTGAAAGGAAAAAGCCATATTACAAACTAAAGAAGCATTGAGACAAAGTTTTTGGTTCCGTTAATACTCATAAGGCTTGTAAGCCTAACAGAACCGGCCACTGCTGAGTGAAAACTAGAATGTGACATCACAAATCACGATCATACACCCAATATATAGAAAGAACTTTCATGAAAGAGAAGATCTCCTGAATGTTTCTGCCATCAAATAGCCAAGACAAAGTCAGAATTTACCTTTGTCAGGCAAAAATCTTTCAGTGATGTATCTGTCTGCAAGGACAGCTGCTGAAACAAGGGCACTATCTGAAATTTTAACACCATGATGCAGCTCATAGCGCTCACGCAACCCACGCAGAATGGATATAGTGTCCTCAACAGATGGTTGGTCACAAAAGACTTGTTGAAACCTACGCTCAAGTGCAGGATCCTTCTCAATGTATTTCCTGTACTCATTCAAAGTGGTTGCTCCTATACATCGAAGCTCACCTCGTCCGAGCATTGGTTTTAACAAGTTCCCAGCATCCATTGCACCACCAGTAGCCCCTAAACATGAATTGCCAACAAAATATATCACTTGTAATGGTGGCATGGAGCATTCAATTAATCATAGGGCATCATGAAATAAACAGAACAGAATCCCTAATAACAGATCTAAGCTTCAGAAATACGAGGACACACCTGCACCGACAACCGTATGAATCTCATCAATAAATAGTATAATCTGCCCATTGGAAGAAGTGACTTCCTTGAGAACAGCTTTCAGCCTTTCCTCAAAATCTCCTCGAAACTTCGCACCAGCAAGCAGTGAACCCATATCTAGAGAGATCAACTGCAGAATGCAAGATAAAAGGCAGAGTTCTAAAATACAAATTTTCACATATCTTCACGAATTCAAGTACCCTAACATTAGATACGTCAAATTTAAAAGTTATTTATAAACAATACCAAGTCTTAAACAAACCTCAGTAAAGCTTTGAAACAATGTCAGGTGAATCAGCAACTATAATAGCTACACATACTAATTGAAGGGTCTTGGAAATTTAAAAACTGAAAAGATTCAAGAGAAAGCAGAAGCAAGGAAAAAGAAAAAGAACAAACAAGAAAGAAGGATTAAATTATTATACAAATAAGAGAATAACCGAGTTTTTTTTCTTTTTTTTTTTTTGAATGAGAATAACCGAGTATTATAACTGAAGATTTATCAACATTACACAGTACCTTCCGATTCAGCAGTGGTTCTGGAACATCTCCACGCACAATCCGTTGAGCTAATCTGAAAAAGCAAACAGGAAATGGTTTTCATACGTGTTTTATGTACAAATATATCCATGTACGATATGGATCAATGTGCTGTGTGTATAATTGTATCTCTGTATATGTACATTATCTGTAAAATAAGCATACCCTTCAGCAATTGCAGTCTTCCCCACACCAGGTTCCCCAATAATAACAGGATTATTTTTCGTTCTCCTACATAAAATTTGGATACACCTCCGTATTTCATCGTCCCGGCCTATAACTGGATCAAGTTTTCCACGCCTAGCAAGCTCAGTCAAATCATTCCCATATTTTTCCAATGCCTGATACTTTCCCTCAGGGTCTACACGTACGGAAAACACATTTTACGAACAAGTAGAAAAGAAAGTTCACAACCTAACAACTCCAATGAAACTCTTACTAAAAGAAAATGTCAAAAACACAAAATGCACATAAGGGTATCCATACTTTGATCGGTAACCCGCTGACTCCCACGTACAGCTTGAACAGCATCCTTCAAATTCTTTTCACAAAGCTGAAAATTCTTAAATAATTGCTGCCCAAATCTCTTATCCGAGTGAAAAGCCAACAAAAGATGCTCCACCGAAACAAAATCGTCCCCCATTTCTTTCTTGCGCTTCCGGGCATTGTCGAAGAGGGAGCTTAGATTTGAGCCCATAATTGGCCCACTAATGTCCCCCGTTACCTGCCAAAAACATGAGAATGACCAACCCTTCGTACAAAACCGCCAAAATCGTTCAATCAAAAGACCCAAATGGCCACATACCTTGGGTTGTTTAGATATGAAATCATCAATAGCTTGAAGAACCGAAGTGTTGTCAATCCCCGCCTTGGCGAAAATCCTCCTGGCCAACCCGTCCTTTTGCTCCAAAAGGGCTTTCATCAAGTGTTCAGATTCAACCACCTGTTGCCTGCTGACTCTTGCAGCATCAACAGCATCCACAATGCCTTCCCACGCCATCTCAGTGAACTCATTTTGACTAATCTGAACAATCCCAATACCAATACAGAATTTCATACTGTCTATCCATTTTTAACATCAAAATCAACAAACCCAGAAAGCGTTTTTTATTGTAGCACATTACTAATATACAAAATTTGGAATTTCAAAGGCCGTTAATAAAAATCAACAAACCCAGAAAGTGTTTTCTACTAGTTCATAGTATAAAATAACACAAATTTTTTAAAAAACCTGAGAAGAAGTTGCCGCGGAATAGTAAGACGGAGCGGAAGAGTGAAACTTGCGAGTGAAGGCGTTTGACGAGAGCTTGGCTGAAACGACGTCGTTCTGTACCGCGAGGGCTAAATCAGCAATCTGAGGCCGAGAAAGGGAAGCTAAGGACCTCGCCGGGGTAGAACTGGAACCAGCGATTGCGCGGCCACGAAAGACTCCCGAGCGAGAATGTGAGTGAGAGCTTCTCGCGTTAATGGTTACCAGAGCGGACTGGGCAAGCCTCGGGGCTTTCCTCGTCGCCATTTGAACAACCAAACCAACAGCTACTGCGATGAGTGGTTTTCTAACCAGCCTCTTCCAGAGAGAGAGAGAGAGAGAGAGAGAGTTTGTAATGGAGCTTGGGGAAGAAGCAAATGGAAGCTTGTAGAAGAGAACGCTTTCGCAGTGTATACTAGTTTCCTGATTTATATCTTTGTTTTTTTTTAAGCTCGAAGAATACTATAATATTAAATAGCTTTTCTTTCGTTGAAAACCTTATGTCGTTTTATCAAAAGTTTTTCTTCCTAGTTTTGAAGTCATAAATAAATCAGTTTGCCTTGTAATCTCACGAAACGACTTGTCACTTGAGTTGAAAATTTGGTGCGCAAAGGAAAAGAAACGACATGTTGTCTTTTACTAAAAGTCGCTGTCTTTTAGTTATAAGAACGTCATTTCTTTTCGTCGATCAAAATTATTTTCTAGTTATATGTATCTAGGGGAAAAATTACTCTTGATAAACTCTACAGTAGTGCCTTTTTTATTTTCTTTTTTAATGCTTTTTTTCAAGACTCCACAACTATGATTATGGCCCTTCAAAATTCATGGTAGTTTTCCCGAAAGTGTGGCTTTTTAGTCTTTTTATTGTTGGTGTTTTTTTCCCGGAATCAATGATTTTTACGAGGCCCCACAATTATGTTTATACCTTTTGAATTCTCTCTATAGCCTTCCTTTAGGTGTGGGCTTATAGTCTTTTCATTGTTAATATTTGTGATTTTACTGAAAGACCCATCAGATATATGTTTGGTTAAAGTAATTTTGTTGGGGTTTTTTCGGCATTTGATTGGATTTTGTCCCTTGGTTGCTCTGCCTGATACTCTTCGTTCTCTCTCTCTTCTCTCTGAACTTGATGTATTTTTCGTCCTTTTTCTTGAGATGTTTTCTCTTTTTCTTTGTCTTGGTTTGATTATTATCTTCTTAAATTGTCGTTCTCTTTCTTTCTCCATTGGTTCTGTTATATTATGAACTTTTCTCCTTTTCTTTCAGTGGTTCTTCTCGGTTGTCTTCGATTTGGGGGTTTATTTTGTGTTTTTTTTTCTTTCTTCCTTTCTTTCATCTTCTGCTCCTTGGCATCTAGTCTTTTTTTGTCACTTTTTGTTTTCAAATCTTTGGTTTCTTGATGTAGATTTGGTTGTTTGGATCAAAATTTAGTTGCATATTTTGCTCCCTTGAATATTATTATGGGTATGGTGCTCTCCTTTTTCTGTCTGATATTTTTTCATCCTCTAATTTTATTTTCTATAATTATTTTTTCTGTGTGACATTATTTTTGCTCCGAATCATTGTTTTTTTTACATTCTTGCTTCTCTAGATCTTATGGTGGGTGTGGTGCTCTCTTTTTTTTGTTTGGTATTTTTTCATCCTTTTATTTTATATTGTATAATTATTTTTTCTGTATGATTTGATTTTTGCTCTGCATCATTGTTTCTTTGAGGTCTATCTTTCTCTATGTATGACAAATAACTATCGGTATTTTTTTTTCGTTTTCGTTTTCCTTTATTGTAGGAGAGTTTATTGATTATATGTTACCGCTGTATTTTGAATGTGTATACTTTGGATTTATTGTTTTTTGGGTTGTTGATATGGGCTTGTAATTAATGGGCCAATAGTTCTTTTAGTTTTCAAGTTGAGTTTTATTTTCCATTTATTTTGATTGGGCTTTTTGTTGCAATTCTCGTAAAAATACACGTGTATATAGATATATGTATATATATATATATATGGGCACCAATCCAGTAGGTATTTTTTTTTTTTACCTATACATAGGTATTAATTTGGCCAATAAAAATTTAGTATGTATATTTTTTTATTATAAAAAATAAGAGAGAGAAAGAACATTAATGATACACGTCTTTTTATGCACTTCATTATAGCCATTAGATCACCATTAAATGTGATCTAACGACTATAATGAAGTGCATAAAAAGACGTGTATCATTAATGTTCTTTCACCATTAAATGTGATTTAACGGCTAAAAAAAAAATACCTACCCATAGGTAAAATAAAAAAATACATATTGGATTGGCAACCTCTAAATATATATATATATATATATATATATATATATATGGGCACCAATCCAGTAGGTATTTTTTTTTTTTACCTATGCATAGGTATCAATTTGGCCAATGAAAATTTAGCATATATATTTTTTTATTGTAAAAAGTAAGAGAGAGAAAGAACATTAATTATGCACGTCTTTTTATACACTTCATTATAGCCATTGGATCACCATTAGATGGTGATCCAACGGCTAAAAAAAAAATACCTACCCATAAGTAAAGAAAAAAAATACCTATTGGATTGGCAACCATATATATATATATATATATCAGTGTATACTCATTTGTGGAAATTTCATCTCTGTCGTTTTACATTCCTAGGCTATTCTTTAGAGTATTCTCAAGTCTCTCTGCTTTTTTTCCTCCTTTGTTTTTTGGTTTTGATATTTATTATATATTTGAGAATTTTTTTATGCTAATTATGATTTTTGTTTTCCTTATTAATACTCTGTCCTTTCGTATTTATGGTCTTAGTACTATATATATACTTTAATTAAAAGGAGATCAGAACAACGAGAGAATTTTTTTTTACTCTAAATATATTTTTGGAAGCTTTTTTATATTCTAGGAAAATAATACTGAGGTTTACTGCATGTTTACTTTAGGCTTCTATTTTGGATAAGTTTCTGGCCTTTTTTTTAAAAATATTTATTTTATTACGTGTTTCATTAGGGTATTGTTACCTGTTTAATTTTAGTTCAGCCTTTTATATATTTTTTGATGTTATTTGACTATGAATATATATATATATCCTATTTTCTAATTATATTTGCCACATTTTACCTTTTTTTTATTATCTTCCCTCCTTATAGTTTTTTGAAATCAATGTTACCATCTTTCACTACATCCACTGTGTTTTTACTTGTTTTTTGTGCTCTACTCACAACCTATGCTTTGTTGAGAGCTGGTTGCAAGGGCTGTCTGTCTATGAAGCATTTTAGATATTACATATATTTATTATAGTTTGATCATTGCCTTCATTTATAATTTTTTCTTCAACTTATATCTGTATTTTATTCTTTTGTTAATTAATAATTATTCCTTGCATTAATGATATACTATTGATGTATTTATTTCGTTATTATTTTACTAAATATCATAAATTGCTGTAATATTTTATTAAATTCTATTATACTCGAATTTGGTTGCATTTTGTTATGCCCTTTATTAATATACACTGTTTATGTTGCATTTAGTATGTATAAGCATTTGTGTCTTTTTTTATGAATTGGATATCCTGAAAAGTAGCTGTGTTTCTTCTGTTACCTCTCTATTTGATATCTTTCTTTTCTTTGGTTCATTATCGAGTTGTTTCTCTGCCTTTTTTTTTCTTTTTCTTTTCCCCTTACTTGATTCTGTTACTTCTTTTTTTAACTCTTTTCATTCAACGTTCTTTCCTTTTGTCTTCCCCATCGCCTCCCTCCCGCTCCTTTTTTACTTAGTCCTATTTTGGTCTTTTCTAACTCTATTTTATAACTCTATATATTTAGCGATGATAAGTATTTATTTTTGGATCATGTAGAGTAGTATACTAACTGCCCAAAGATTATTATGTCTAATAGTACCTGTTATTAAATAGTAAACTTGGTTTGCTATTAAAGAGTGGTTTCATAGTATTTGTGTTCAAGATAATGTAAGACGTGGTTATCAGGTTAGAGCTCCTTTAGTAATTTTATTTTGATTTTTCGTTTTGAAGTTCATTAGAAGTAAGTTGAGGACATTACTATTATAGATGAACCATTTCTACATTTTCTTCTTTTTTCTTTTTTGGGATTCAAATGATTTTTACAGGATTCCACAATTATGCTTATGCCCTTTAAATTCTCATTGTAGCCTTCACATGGGTGTAGTTTTTAAGTCTTTTTATTGTTAGTATTTGTGATTTTACCTGAGGTACCCTTGGATAGATGCTTGGCTTAGGTGACTTTATTGGGGAGTTTTTGGCCATTTGCTTGGGTTTTATCTCTTGGTTACTGTCTTTGATGCTCTTCACTCTTGCTTTCTTCTCCAAAGATCTCTTTTTCTCTTCTCTTTAGAATTGATGCTCTTTTCTTCCTCTTTCGTTAGATGCTTTCTCTTTTTCTTTGTTTTCGTTTGATTATTGTCTTCTTACATCATCGTTTCCTCTCTTTTTCTGTTGGATCTATTTTTAATTTTTAATTTCTCTCCTTTTCCTTCGGTAGCATAAATTTTATTTGTTTTAGCTATTATTCATCTGGTACTTTTTCGACAGTCTTAGGTTAATACTCTTACTATCTGTTTACTGTTACTTTTCTAGTATAATATATATGGCAAGTTTTCTATTATATTGTTAATTTTTTCTGTGTTTATTTAATTACCAGAATTATACTTTCTTATATGACTAGAAAATTATTTCTTAGGTAGTTGGATAAACACTTGGAAATATATTATCTTATAAACTTGCTATATATTGATAATTATGTTATATATATGAGCCAAATATCCTATATATTTATATATTAAGTCAACTATATTTATCCAGATATTATTATATAATTATTGGTGAACAACTTTATTGCCTTGATCGATAAAGAAGAAGATGAAGGCTTTAGTATGAAGGAAAAGAAAAGAAAAGGCATAATGAATTGTAATTATCGCTATTATAAAATTATCATATTATTGTGAAATTATAAGATTAATTTTATTCCTATTATGTATTCATATTTATTATATATGTGATGTAATACTTTATTTATTCATGTAGATAATATTTTTATTCTTGTTTATTTTTTCTCAACTGTAACAATTTTAGGTGGTAAAATAAAAGTATGATTACGTTAAATTCCATAGCATATATGTAAAACATAGAATTTTTATTGAAAAATATGCCAAATAATATTGCAAATATAGGAAAGTTATAAATATAATCTAAATATTGCCAAAGTATATTAGATATGTGACACAAATTTATAAACTAACGATTTAAATCAATTTTATACTTACCTTTTTCCAGGATAATTAGAGTATATATATAACCTAATTTCATTTATAAAAAAAATAAGGAAACAAAACGAGAGTGAGAGAGAGAATATGAAATAATATTAATAGTATACCAAAAAAATATATAACACTAGTTCTATTAAGGTATTTTGCATGAGTAATATAAATCAATAAACTAAGTCACTTACTTAGTTAATTATAAAAAGACTGAAATGCAAAAATTCCTTATCACATACATTATAGAATAAATTTTGTTATAACATTTTATTTTATAAAAAAAATAAATAACCTCATATTCTTTTCTTAAAAAAATAGAAAAAAAAGTAAGGAAGAACCAAACTTTTGTTTAAGAGAAAAAAAATAACTATAAGGAAGAATCTTATTAAAGTTAAAAAAGGTTAATTAAATTGAAATAAGTATACATCATTAATATGTATCTATAAAAAAAACTAGGTAGTCAAGGGCAAAAAGTACAAAAAAATAGTATATTTAAAAAAATTTAGTGATATAAAAAATCGAGATAGAAAAAAAAAAGTAAAAATTTTATCTAAAATTTAAATATCTATAAAGTGTATAAGTGAAAACTAAAAAATTTTAAAAAAATTAAAAAAAAAATCTTAAATTTATATTATATGAAGAAATAATAAATAATAGTAAATAATAAAAATTAAAATCATACTTATGGTGTATTTTTCTAGAAAATCTCATGTTTTAAAAAAGATAACTTATAAAATATATTTATAAAATTTGATGAATAGATAATACTATAATAATAATATCAAAAACAATAAAGATAGTATTACAATATAATATCAAAAAAATTATAAGTAAAATTTTTTTAAACAACCTTAATATAATAATGCCAAAGTATTACTAAAAATAATTATCCAAAATTAAATTTACCTAATGAAAATAAACAAATTTAACAACTAACAAAAATAAATAAATACATGAAAAACAAACAAGATAAATAATATTGTTTTACTATTCTATAGTATTTCAATAGAAGTTATTAACATAATATATTTTCTTTTATTTTTCCCAGCTCAATAAATGATAGAATAAAGTTAGAAAATTTCTTATTATCACGACGTCAGAGTAAATGTCTTTAAACGAAGATTCTTCACCTAGCTATGATGATGCTTTAAATCATCAGTATGACGACTCCAAAATTATTTCAGAAAATTTGTATCAATCAAAGCTTACTTTAATGCCAAGTTTTGGAAATTATAAAAAAAAATGCTTTTCTCACTTGGCTGAGGCATCATCATCAACTAATTTCAATACACAAAATAATTTTTCTTACTTCAGATAAAAATTGGGAAATTTTTTTTTTTTACTATTATAAACTTACTTTGTATAAATTCATTAATTTTATATTCTTACTCAATATTGTATCATAGGTGATACAAAATCATGGTCTTGGAAATTTCTCATGCGTCTGTAAATATTGTGGTGCATTCTTTTGGTTTGATGAGTCTATCAAAAAAATATATCTATCGAAATAAATTCTATATTGTAAAGACAGAAAAGTTAAACTTCCTCTAATAAAAATCCTCCTCCATTCTTAGATCAATTACTAGATTATTATGGAGGGTCTCTAAGTATATATTTCCGTAAAAATATTAGAACCTTTAATTCTATGTTTGCATTCACATCTTTTGAAGTAAATATAGAATAAAATATAAAAAAACATAGATGGTCTATATATTTTTAAAATTAGTGGTCAAATACACTATCTTATGGGATCACTGTTATCAACCAATAATAAGCCTCTAAGATTTGCTTAATTATATATATATTTGACACAGAAAATGAAATTGAAAATCGAATGTCAATATTTTTATTTGAAGATGTTTCCAAGGAAATAACAAAATTAATACCGAAAATTTGATTAAAATGCTTAATGAAAACAATAAATTAATAAAAAAATTTCATATGGTTAAAGACAGAAATAATGCAAATAACATCTCATCTATGAAATTAAGACTAATAGGATGATGATCTATTAATAATAATCAATATGAACTACCTATATAAAATGATATAGGAGGTTTAATTGTTGGAGATATCGATGAATATGAATAAGGAAGGGATAATATAATTTAATTTAAAACAAACAATTTACAAAGAATCACAAAATTACATCCATCATATATATGACTTTACAATATCCAGTTTTATTTCTATATGGGGAAGATGGTTATAATTACGACGTAAATTGGAACATAGACAGACTAGACAAACAACCTTTAACAAATAAAATACCTATGAAAGCATTCTACTGTTATCAACTACAATAACGTAAAAATGTAAATAATATTTTATTAAAAAATAGAAGATTTTTTCAACAATATGTAGTCGATACATACGTATCCGTTGAAGAAGATTGACTAGATTATGTCAAAAAAAAATCAAAACAACTTAAGATCTAAAATTTATCAAGGTGTCCAAGGTGCCATTACCGAAAGAGATACAGATGCCAGAGCAATTGGTAAAAGAATTATTCTTCCATCCAGCCATATTGGAAATTCCAAATATACGATCCAAAATTATCAATATGCAATGGCATTATGCAGACAATATAGAAATTTTGATTTATTCATAACATTTATACGTAATCCTAAATGACCTGAAATTATATGTGGCTTAAATAAGATTCTTGGCCAAAAGTATGAAGAAAGGCAAATATAATCGTAAGATTTTTTAAAATGAAATTAAATCAGATTTTATTTACTATTAAAATTGAAAAAAATCTTTCGAATAATTATTGCAGTTAAGACCATACCATTGAATTTAATGAACTAAAATATATAATAAAAAATATTAATCTCTATTCTTAATAAAAAAAACTAAAATTTTTCCTTTGTTTTCTATGCCTATTTTGTAATATAGATCTATACGTTGTCAAATTTTAAAAACAAGATCTACTTCATTGCTATTTTTATTTTGGCTATATCTAATGAAAAATTATCTGAATCATCACAGATGAATAAATTTGTTTACATTGAAATACCTAATCCTAAAAAAAAAAATCTAGAGGGTTACAAGATCATAGCAGAATACATAACGTCACTTTTTGAGCCAATAAAAATTTCCAGTTATAAATATGTCGCTAAAAAGTTTCAGTATTAAAATATGTTTATAGTAGGAGAAATAAATCGTTTTGTACCTATTTGTCAGATAATAAACGAAATTAGCAGATTATGTGTTTAAATTCTAAAGATGCATAAATATTATTTTAAGTGTATTTTGTTATTTCTTTTAATTTTGTATGGTAAAATATTGTATTAAGAGTGTTATTATGAAATTTTATATCAAATTGATTGGTGAATAATGAGATATAATTTTTTTATGAGATGCTGTCAGTTTTGATTACTGTTTTTATATTAATTTTTGGAGTTCCAAACTACAAGCATATTTTATGAAATTATTTGTAAGATTATTGTATAATATGTTGGTTATATTCTATATTTGATATTTTCAATTATATAAATATATATATATATATATATATATATATATTATGTTCATCTTAAGTGCATCAAAGATAAAATTATTTTTCGAGAAATTTCATCGGAATAAGATAAATGAATGAAGTAAATTTGTACTTATAATACCGATAATGTAGACAGGACACATAAGTCATAAGCATTCGGAAGACATTATCACTTTTCTTGATTCTTTATTTTGCTTGGACTTAGGTAAGTAAACTATACTTAACTATTTTAATTGTTTATATATTTTACATTATATAATTATGTGTTATATGTGTTTTATATTAAAATTGATGATATATAACATATTATTTTATGTGAGGCATGGTTATCTATATACATGACATTATTTTTGTAACCTCCTAGGAATCTCTAGACTTACAATGTTAGTAAAATTATTATTAATAAATTTAGTGTCGAATTTTAATAAGTTTATGTTCGCAAATACTTGAAATTATGTGTGTAGTATTATTTTAATGTTAAATTTTATTACATGAGAAAACCATAGTTATTCCTTATTTTAACTTAGAAATTCTAAATTAGTTTTCCTTGATAATAAATTTATTCTACAATAATTATATTATGTACATCAATATAACCCAATTAAGAATGTGACATGTTTATGTTACATTAAAAATTGTTATATTTTATAACCTAAAGTTAATGGTTGTACCAAAATAGTACCATGCCATAATTTGAATGGCTAGGATTTAAATATACAAAGAATTAAGTAGACAAATCAATTTAAAGGTGGAAAATAAGTTGTAAAAAAAGATGAAGAGTAGTAAAGTTTTACCTTAGTAAGGTAATAACTTTAAATTAGTGGAATAGAAAAGGAAAGAGATAAAGTTAGTGAGTAATTCTAAAAAAAAAATATATATATAGACAAAACTAATTGATAGGTTTTGTCTCTAAAATAATTCAAAAGGTAGAAAAAAGAAAAATGATAATGGAAATATTCTTTAGAAATTAGTGGTCATAATTCAAAGTGGAAGATATACACAAAACTAATTAGTAGCTTTTGTCTCCAAAATAATTCAAAAGGTATGAAAAAGATTAATATAGTGGAGATCTTTTTTAGGAAGTAGTGGTATTGGATTCCAAATAATTGAAAAAAGAAGAAAGATTAGAGACAAAAATAGTGGATGAGTGAAAAATAAAGTAAAAGACAAGATAATGGAGTAGAAAAAGAAGATATATTGCTAAATTGATAATAATAGTGCTTGGATTATTTGATGGAATGTGAAAGTGTGTATTATTAGATATCTTCTATGGATGGCCTATAAATAGATCCTTCATTTGGAAATTCAAATCAATACTTAACCTTTCAGTTACTTAGCCAAAACTATCTTCATTTTTCCAATTATTCTTTTTCAAAAAAAAAAAAAGTCTTTCTACCTCACTTTCTTCCAAATCCACAAGAGCTATAATATTTTACTAATCGACTCTAAAAATTAAGAATTATAATCAAGAGAAGAAAACACTTAGTTTTGTGGTGGATATGTTAGAAAAAATATTCAAATTTGGAATGTAAATATTCCATCACCTTACTTGTTATGTGTTTAAATAGATTATATAAAAGAATAAATAGGTAATAACATATTTGATCTACTTTAGATATTGTATAATTTATATTACATTTAGACTTATTTTGTTGATTTTTTAAGCCTCTAAATATAAATACTTCATAATAATAATAATAAAATCAAAAAAATTAAACACAAAAAATAAAAGATTTTTAAGTGTATGACCCTAAAATAAAATATATATGAAAATAAACCAAGCTTAATGATTTAAACTTAGATCTTTAAGAACAGATTTTTATCCATTAAAAATGCTTTCCAAAAATTAAAGATGTTTGCTCAAAAATTGGAAGGACTAAAATGCAAAAACTTTGAGTATTTGGGTCAAAAGCGTAATTTTGACAAAATATGGGTCAAATATATGAGAAAGTTATTTTAGACAGTTTTAAGACTATATTAAAGTATAAAAATAAATAAAGAAAGAATCTTTAACAAAAAGATAAGATATAATTCAATATTTACTATTGGAGGGCATACATGTTAGAAATCTTAAGAATATGGGCAAAAATATAAATTATAAAACTTGAAATTTTGGGTTGGAAATTTGATCTAAGAATAAATAAAAAACTTTATTTTAGATCTCTAATTGGGAAAAGAAAAGATTTATTTAAATTTAAGATATGAAATCAATTATAGGAAATAAATAATGCATGCCTCTAATTGTATTTTGCCTATATTTAGTTGTGGGTCTAAAAAGCGCGATCGATCAATACCAAATAATATTTAGTCCAAGTATGATTTTAGATTTTAAATTTGTGTAGTCATTAATGTGTTTGATTCACTTATCACATTATGACCCTTAATTACAAATAAAGAAATTAATTCGGAATAATTCAAAGTATTTGATGAAAAGAAATATAATTAAAGAAACTTAACTGATTTAGGATGATATTAATGAAATCAACAACCAAATAATTGATAGATTAAAAAGACCACTATGATCAAGGTTAAGGATAATTAAATCTCATCCATCTAAGGTGAAAGTATAAATCAGTCAATAAATATAACATGACATTGTTTCTCAAATGTAAAGTTTTATATTTGATCAAGATTGAATCTTAAATATTTTAAGCCTACTAAGTAATTAGAAGTTAAAAAAAAAAGTATAAGGCCACTTTAAATTACTCTAACAAATAGAGTATGTATACGTCAGGGTAAAACTTCGATCTAGACATACATAATTAACGAGTGGAACTAGGACAATCATATTACGAGATACATACAATTTCACCTATGGTATGAATGTTTTGAAAATATTTCAAGTTTGCAGTATGATATGTTTGAAATTATTTCATGTGTTAACTTGCCTTTATATTATTATTGTATGGCCTATGTATAATGAAAGCTTATAAAGATACATTTTTTATGCTATAAAAATGATGTATGCTTACTTTACAATGTTATCATGTAAAATACCTCAGCATACTTCAACAAAGGAAATGCTATGATAGTAGAATATAAGTTTGGGTTTATTGAAGTGTATGTACTCATATAAAGAAAAGACTAAATAAGATAAAGAATTTAAAAGTACCAACCTCCACTAGGTGAGGATATTCGAGGGAAAATAAGACCGACCTCTCGTAAGCGATGACTCCCGAGGAAAAGTATGTTAAGATTATGATTGTGGGTATTTTCAGTTGGCTCGCTTCCTTAGTTCCTCATTTGGTAGTGTACACTCGGTATATATACTAGGACCCATATAAAAGATAAAAGACTTCACGATCAAGAATGGGATAAAATCATAATACAATATCTTATAATAAAATATAAAGTAATGATTTCATAAAACAACATAACTGAACTTTCATAAAAGATTGTTTGTTTATAAGTAAAATATTTTGTGAGAATTACATTGTACTTGCTGAGCGAAAGCTCACATTTTATGAGTATCCATGCTATAGGTATCAAAGGAAAGAAACCTCTGATTTGATTGATGGATTAGCTGGAATCGAGATGGGGATGAATGCGAGGTACAGGTAATGGAATACCACCATTAAAATTACTTCCACATATACTCTTATTATGAGACAATGATTTCAATTATGTAAGCTTAATGTTGTTTGAAAACGGACTTATAACTTGACATTTTATTTCGTAATGCATGGTTTAATTAAATTGAACTTAAAAATATATTTCAATTGAATAGAAGTTAAACAAATGTTTTTCAAAAGATCTAAAAGAGAAAAATATTTTGATTTAAATAAATGCAAAACACAAGGGATTCTGTCAAAAAGACCTAAACTATCTAAGGAGAGCTTGAGACTTAAGTGGTCCGTATGTGACCCCTCTCCTCACCTAGGAGCCTTTTATAGTTGTGCATTATTTAAATCACCTTAATAAAAAGTTTATAATTAAATTTAAATAAAGGATACTTAATTATTGAGAAGCATTTATTTGTTTTCAAAATTTAAGTAAATGGTTAGTTCTAAATATAAATCTCTTAAAAAGAAATAAATGCATAAAAAAAAATTGTCATGAATTTTGAGCATCTAAATTTCTCTTTATAAATAAATAAGCTAAGGAGGTAAGTAGTTAATGGTCTGAAAAGTTGGGTTGTTACAATTTTTAATGGTATGTTTCAAAAAAAAACAAAAGTTTTACAATGGAATGAATTTTCTAAAAGATTAATTAGAGATTTTGAAAAGTAAGAATTTAAAGAAATTGGTATGTATTTATGTCTAGAGAGCTGAGTCGGTATGGGATGTAGGGGACCGGCATAGCCGCCAAAGATAAACAATAATAGATTATATTAGAGAGATGCCCCATATGATTTTGACTCTACAGACGATAGGCTCTTTATGGGATTACTAATGTATGTGTAGCTATATAGGCTAGATCCACTTACTTTATACCTCTAATATGATTCTTCTAAGGAGTCGGTAGCAAAGTAAGAACTGGTTCAGTATTCACACTCTATTAGTTACCAAAGGCTTAGACATTGCACTGAGCATTGCCAATGATTAAAATGTAAAGTCTTTATAGTTATGAAAGGATCACAAGGAACATATTCTAAAAAAATCACTAGAAGTATGTCAAATCAATCATGTGCATTATGGTTTACTTAGTGGGCTTTTAACTCATTATATTATTTAACATTTTTTTTCAAGTGATGAATAATAGCATAGCGGATGGTAGTGATGAAGTGACTCGACGGCATGGTGGTCTAGGGCTTTAGATTTTTAATTGAATGAATATTTTCTAGTCTTTATTTTCTGTTAATGATATTTTATATTTTTAGAAGTTTTTTTATAGCTTATGTAACTATCAAATCACTGTTAATATTTCTTTATGAATTTAATAGAGACTATAATGAGTTATTTATCTTTTATAAAAAAATTATTCTGCATTTTTTTTATGTTTTAAGGAATTCAATAATAACATCTCATGATCTAATAACCTTAGACTAAGGACTAATGGGGTATACAATTTTTTCATATTAGAGCATAGTTTTAAATGATTCTGTAGACTTTTCTAGAGTACTACATCATGTCACTGAGAGCCGATTCACTGCTATCTAGTAATGTTAACTGCTACATTTATTTATATTATACTGTTAGTTTATTCTATGAAGATTATATGTGTATACCCTTAGTATTTCATTGTTGGGTATAAAGGAGTTTCAAAAACTAAGGCATTTCTTTTCTCTTTAGTTAAGAATGGCTGGACCAAGTACTAGATCGCAGAATAATAGAAATTCAGAGGTGAATCCTATTAGTCAAAATGTGCCACTTGAAACCTCACTAACAGTGGGAGCATTTATGTAAGCAATTGCAACTCTTAGGCAGATGTAATAAGGAGCACCTACTTAGCAGCGATTACCAAGTAGTATTTTTGAATTTAAGAAATTATCTCCTCCATCCTTTAAAAGCACTACTGATCCACTTAAAGTTGAAAAATGGCTAGCTGAGATGGAAAAAGCTTTTGCTGTGCTCAGTTACATAGATAGGGACAAAGTATCATATGTTGCATACATGTTTCAAGGAAATACATATGACTGGTGACTAATAATTCAACGTCAACATAAGGGAAATGATGCACCCTTCATTGGGGCTATATTTCGAGATACTTTCTATGAAAAGTATTTCCCAAAAAGTAGAGAGAACTTACACAACTGGAGCAATAAAATAAGTCAGTCGATGAGTACGAAGCAGAGTTTGCATGTTTTGCTAAGTTTGTTCCCATACTAGTGGCAATCGAAGCTAGTAGAATTCAATAATTTGAAGAGGGTTTGAAACCTTAAATTAAATAGGTTGTCATTCCATTTGAACTTAATTCATACAGTGTAGTAGTGAGTAAGGCACTCTTGGCAGAGAGAATACAACTGATGGCACAAGAAAAGGTCAAAACTCAACAAGGAAACATTAATAGTGATAGTGAAAAGTCAAAATTTTGGAAGAACAAGGGATAAAATCAAAAAAGAAAACATAAGTAAGGGAATAATAACAATATCAGAGATGATCGTAATAGGCAGCAAAAAATAATATGCCTTAAGTATAGGAAGAAGCATCGAGGGGAGTGTTGTATGGGAACCAATGTATGCTACAAATATGGTAAAGCTGGACATATCTCTCGTTACTATAGAATGGGATAAGCATTGACTAGTGATACTCTAGTGGTCAATTGAAGACTCAAGCCCGAATTTATACCATGACTCAATGGGAAGAAGAGGATACACTTTCTGTAGTTACAGGTTTACTCTTATAACTTTAACTTATAGTTATTATATGGCTTAATTATTTGTTTATTATTTGTGTTAAGTGTTATGGATATTTGTGGCTTGTCTGCAAAAGTACTTATAAATTCAGGGACTACTCATTTTTTCATTGATAGAAACTTTACTGTAAAGTTGAAAAAGATATTTATACTATCAAACACTTGAATTAGCATATCCAACTCATCAAGAGATATAATGGAATCAAGAAATATCTTAAAAGCCTGTGCAATCAAATTTGAAGGACACACTTTGTTTGTTGATCTTTTAATTCTTGGATTCCATGACTTGACGTCATACTTGGGATGGATTGGCTTAGTAAGTACCATGCCAACATAGATTGTCATGATCGAGTTGTGGTATTCAATCGCTTGAATGAGCCAAGCTTTAGTTTTACTGGTTCAAAACTTTTGCTATGTATTCTGGTTATCTCTACAATAAAAGCTCGACGAATTCTTGATAAAGGTTATATGGGATATCTAGCTTCAATTATGGATGCCTCAAAAGAAGGATTGGCAATAGAGGATGTACTAATTGTGTGTGAGTCCCCATATGTTTTCCCTGATGATTTGCCCGAGTTACCATGAGATCAGGAGATTGAATTCAAGATTAACGTGTATTTAGTACTGCTCCTATATCAAAGGCACTATATCATATGGTATCTGTAGAATTGAAGGAACTCAAGACACAACTTCAAGAATTACTAGATAAAGGATTTATCTGACTAAGTTATTCTCCATGGAGAGCTCCACCCCTATTTGTCAAGAAGAAAGATGGGTCTATAAGATTGTGCACCAATTCTCGTGAACTAAAAGAGGTGATAATTAAAAATAAGTATCTATTGCCTCAAATTGAAGATTTGTTTGACCAACTACAAGGTGTTAGCCATTTCACTCAAATAGACTTGCGATCAGGTTATCATCAGCTAAAGGTTAAAGAAGACGATGTGTCTAAAACTGCTTTTTGTTCAAGATATAGGCATTATGAGTTCTTAGTCATGCCATTTGGTTTGACTAATTCTCCAGCCACATTTATAAACATAGTGAATAGAGTGTTTAATGAATACTTAGACCAATTTGTGACCATTTTCATAGATAAAATTTTGGTGTATTCACGCTTTAAGATGAAGCATGAGTGACACTTGAGATTGGTTCTTGACATTTTCCGTGAAAAATAATAATATACTAAATTTAAGAAGTGTGAGTTTTGGCTAGAATGTATACTGTTTCTTGGCTATATTGTTTCCAAGGAAGGTACAGCCATACATCCTAGTAAAGTTGAAGCTGTCAAAAATTGGCTCATATTGAAAAATATAAATGAGATTCGTAGTTTTCCGAGTTTGGCTGGTTATTATCGATATTTTATAAAGATTTTCCCATATTGCTTTTCCTTTGACACAATCACCAAGAAAAAATATCAAGTTCCATTGGTCCGATGAGTATGAAAAAGAGTTTTTAAGAATTGAAGCAACGATTACCATCAATGCCAGTTTTAGCTATCCTCGCTAGTACTGAAGGGTTTGTTATTTATAGTGATATATCCAAACTTGGTTTGAGTTATGTTTTAGTGCAATATGGTAAGGTAATTACTTGTGCATCATGACAGTTGAAGGATTATGAAAAGAATTACCCCACTCACAATCTTGAGTTAGCAGCTGTTGTGTTTACTCTCAAAATTTGAAGGCATTATTTATACAGATTCAAGTGTAAAATCTTCACAGACTATAAGAGCTTGAAATACTCATTCACACAAAAAAGTTGAACATGCGACAACGTCGATGGTTAGAATTAGTAAAAAGATTATGACTGTGTGATTAACTACCACCCAGGAAAGGTGAATGTGGTTGTAAATGCATTGAGTAGAAAGACTATTGAAAATCTTTCTATCTTGCAGGGTACCACTATTCCTTTAAGGAATGAGATCTACAAATTTGATTTAGACGTGGTATTAAAAAGAAAAATAAGACATTTTGCTATTTTATCGATTAAACTGACCCTCTTAGAAAGAACTAAAATTACTTAGTTGAACAATCCGATGATTATCAAGTTAAAAGGTGACGTGCAACTAGGAAAATGTTCTAAGTTGATAATTTATAAAGATGGAGCATTGAGATATGGTAAGAGGTTATATGTCATAATACTTCTTATTCTGTCCATCCAGGAGGTACGGAAATGTTTCACGATTTGAGCAATCATTATTAGTGAGTTAGTATGAGAAAAGATATAGCAGAATTTATTGAACTTTATCTGACTTGCCAGCAAATAAAGGCTGAGCACCAACGACCTTCTGGTCTCTTACAACTACTTTTGATTCTAGAATGTAAATGGGAGCATGTGGGAATGGATTTTGTACTTGGTTTACCTAGGACTCAAAAAGGATATAATTTGATTTGGGTGATAGTGGATTGACTTACAAAATTCTATCCACTTTTTACTAGTTAAGAAGATCTTTAGCATGGACCAGTATGCAGAGTTATATGTGGTAGAGATATTAAGGCTGTATGGAGTACCCTTGTCGATAGTTTTAGATAGAGATCCAAAGTTTACATCTATCTTCTAGAAGAGCTTGCATAAGGCTATAGAAACGCAGTTAAGATTTAGTACAATATTTCACTCTCAGATCGATGATCAATCAGAGAGAACTATCTAGACGTTGGAAGATATATTAAAAGCTTATGTGATCGATTTCTAAGGTTCTTGAGATAAGTTATTATCTTTAGTAGAGTTCTCTTATAATAACAATTTTTAGGCTACAATTAGAATGGCGCTATATGAGGCTCTATATGGAAGGAAATATAGATCCATGACAACTTTATGAAAATAGAGTTATTCTGTGTATTTTTAGTCTTAGAATGGTTGTTTTAAAGAAATAAAAAGTCTAGTCTAAGTGTCTTTTCCTTACTTTATTTTAGATTTTTTCGTTTCTAGTATCTAAGGTATAACTTGGTTATTACCTATGTTATTTTTTCTTAATTTCTAGTATAATTGCTAAATTCTTGACTTTAGTTTTACATAATCTTAAATGGCAGCCTCTTAAAAGAAGGTTGAACTTAAGAAAAGATTGGAATCAATTTTGCTACAGTAGCGCACTGGAGCAATACTGAATAACATATACAGGAAAAGTTGACATGTGTGCTAGGGTACCTCACCCATTTAAATATAAAAGGAAAAATTGTACTATAAGAGGAGGGGTGTGGCGGGTAAGCTAAGAGGAGAATAGGGAAAAGGAAAGGAAAAAAATAAAGAGGATAGTACAGAGAAGAAAAGACAAAGAAAAGGGAGTACTAGTAACGGAGAGCTCAAATCACCATCATCGAGCTAGAATTTTCCTTTTTTCTTTTAATCTTCTTTGTATTTAATTTCTTTTCCTTTTCTTGAATTTTTCTGTAATCAATGGAATATTTTAGGCTACTGATATTTGAGCCCTAGAACATGAGCTAAGTTTCCTTTAGCTGGGGTTATGATAAATCTAAGGTTATAATGTCTGGTTAAACATTGTTTTGATATTTATGGCAATTTCTTTTTGTTCATTTATGTGAGCTTGATTGTGAATTCTTTTTATTATTTGCCCAACAATAGTTATGATAAATAAACTGGGATCAATTCTGGAAATGTTAATCTTAGTTAGATCCAACTTGAATGATGCATATTTAAAGTATCTCTTTAGTAGTTCTTGAATTAGTAACAGTGTAGGAATATATTATTATCGTGCATAACCCATAAAAATTGATACTATAAATGGCGTTTTGAAAGTTGGATCGGCATAGGAATATGTTAAATTTGGTTTGAAGAAATTCAAACATAATAAATTTGAAAGATTATTATGTATAAATTGAATTTTCAGTTACTTAAATGATTTTGCCATAAGCATTGCTACAATATTTGTATCCAGATTTGCAACCGAGGAGGATTCAGTAATCCTAGTTTAATCCCACTACTAATTTAGAATCTCTTGATTATATCGTGCTATTTTCTGCTTAGTATTTATATTTCTACTTGTATTTGTTATTTTTATTACTCTATTGCATATTTTTATTTCTCATTCCTTAAACTAACTTATTTGACATTTAGATTTTATAAATAACTTGACAATTAATTCCTGTAGAGACGATACTCAGCTCACTTTTATATTACTTGTTCGACACGTGTGCTTACATAGCAATTATAAAATCCGCAACAATCCTCTATACATTAGGATGAAATATGAGAATGGAAGTTGATAGATCCAGACATAGTACAACAAACAACTAAAGTGGTTGATAAGATTTAGTAACCTATGAGAACAGTACAAAGTTGATAGAAAAGTTATGTAAATAATAGAAAGAAGCCTTTGGAATTTGCAATTGGAGATATGATCTTTTTGAAAGTAGCACCTATGAGAAGAGTAATGAGATTCAGATCGAAGGGTAAGCTAAATTCTCGTTTCATCGGACCTTTTGAGATACTAGAATGAGTGGGTGATCTGATATATAGATTTGCACTACTTCCATTATTATCGAGTGCGTATAATATATTCCATGTACCAATATTGAGAAAATATGTTTCCAATCCTTCTCATATTTCGAGTTATGAACTGTTAAAACTTTGTTACGATCTTTCTAATGAGGAGGCTCCAATAAAGATTTTGGATCATAAAATTAGAGAGTTGCGAAACAAGACTATTCCTCTAGTTAAAGTTTTTGGAGGAATCATGCAATTGAAGAAGTGATATGAGAATAGGAAGAGGAGATGCGTACAAAGTATCCTAATCTTTTTAGTACGTTCAATTTCAAGGACGAAATTTATTTTAAGAGGGGAGAAAATTGTAATACCCATATTTAGAATACTCTAGAATTGCTAAGTGTTATTTATTATTAATTGCATTTAATATTGTTTAATTTATATAGTATTTATGCCTAACGTAATTCTATGTAGTGATAATGTCCAATAATACTCAATTGATGTATACATGACTCAATATAAAAATGATAACATACAATTTATATTTACTACATGTTGAGAATTTTCATTTGTTATTTTACATTTTATTATGAGTTTACTATTAAGCTAATTGTCTTACATGTCTACTAAAATTTTTAGTAGATTCGTAAAATAATAAAAAGATGTAATTAATATAATCTAATATATTTGTTTGAAGTTATTTATTATTATTATTAATGTTATTAATATTAAATTAACACAATATGGTATTTAATTATAATATATATATAATTTAAGTGTCATGTAAAAAAAGAAAGAAATCATTTATGTAATTGTTTTATTTTATTTTGAATTTCATATAATATATATTATTTAAATGGAAACTAGATATATGTATATATTAATTAAACTAAATATATATAAAAAAATATGGCTACTATGAAGTCATTTATATGAATTTATTAAAAATAAAAAAATAAAAAAGAAGAAAAATAGAAAAAGGGGAACATATGATTTAAGTAATAGGATTTCAAATATATATATATATTGATAATAATGTCTATATTTTTATTATTCCCTAAACCCTAGTCACCTCCATCTATTTCCTATCTCTATAAAACTATAGAACGAAACTCTCTAATCATCATCCTTTGTCTATTTCTCTATTTTAAAATTTTTAATCTCTAAGAGAAATCTAAGTCCAAGAATTTCAAGATTTCTATCACTCCTATTTGATTTACCGGTAAAATCTCTACACATGTTTCTTCTAATTATTTATTTATTTATTTTTAGGTATGATAACGAGTCTTGATTGATTGTATTTATGCGATTAATCATAATTTTATTGATTACTTTGTGATTTTAACCTTCCTTAGTATAAACATATTACTGCCTTATTTTCTCATAAAACTGATCTCTGTATTCTATAAATTTTTATAAATAGCTCAAAATTTATTTTCGTATTCTTTTTTTTTGTAGATATTTCTAGACATGTCTAGTTTAGTCTCAAATTTTTTTATAACCAATGGTATTTTAATTGAGTAATAATAAATTTTTTATTACATATTGTCTGTGTGCTGAAAATCTATTAACAAATATTGTTTAATGATTCCAAATTTTACATTACTTTTATAGAACTCTCCACATTATAATATTTGTAGAGTATATTTTTGGATATTTTATATGATCACTATATAAATTTAGAGGTAGTATTTCTTAATAGATTATTGTTCATGATTTTAATTTTATGTGTGTTGTTATGATTTAGTACTCACATTTTTATAAGGAGGTGGTTATAAATTATAAATAATTAGTTAACGTCACTTTTTGAGCCAATAAAAATTCTTAGTTGTGTTTCTATACATCTAATATGTTCCTAAAAAGTTTCAGAATTAAAATATGTTTATAGTAGGAGAAATAAATCGATATATACCTATTAGTGAGATAACAAATAAAATTGGCAGATTATATGTTTAAACTCTAAAAATATAGAAATATTATTTCAAGTGTATTTTGTGATTTATTTTAAATTTTTATGATAAAATACTGTATTAAGAGTGTTTTTATAAAATTTTATATCAAATTGATTGGTAAGTAATGAAATATAATTTTATATAAGTTGCTGTCAGTTTTGGTTACTGTTTTTGTATTAATTTTCGGAGTTCCAAACTACAAGCATATTCTATGAAATTATTTGTGGGATTATTGTATAAGATTCTAGTAATATTCTATATTTGATATTTTCAGTTATATATATATATATTATATTCATCTTAAGTGCATCAAAAATAAAATAGTTTTTAGAGAAATTTTATTAGAATAAGAACAATAAATTAAGTAAATTTACTCTTATAATACTGATAATATAGGCGGGATACATAAGTCATAAGTATTCGGAGGATACTCTCACTTTTCTTGACTCTTTATTTTGCTTGGACTCAAGGTAAGTAAACCATACTTAACTGTTTTAATTATTTATATATTTTACATTGTATAATTATGTGTTATATGTATTTTATGTGGAAATTGATGACATATAACATATTATGTTATGTAAAGCATGGTCATCCATATGCATGACATGATTTTATAAAATGGTATGCTTCAAAAGAACAAAAATTTTACAATTGAATGAATTTTCTAAAAGTTTAATTAAAGATTTTGAAAAGTAAGATTTTAAAGAAATTGGTATGTATTTTATGTCTAGAAGGCTGAGTGGACATGGGATGCGGGAAACCGGCATACCTACCAAGGATAAATAATAGTAGACTATATTAGGGAGTTGCCCTATATGATTTTGACTCCGGGGATGATAAGCCCTTTATGGGATTATTAATGTGTATGTAGTTATATAGGCTAGGTGTACTCACTTTATACTTCTAATATGGTTCTACCAAGGACCATTAGTTATCAAAAGCTTAGACATTATACTGAGCGCTCCCAAAGATTAAAATAAAAAGTTTTCATAATTATAAAAAGATCACAAAGAACATATTCTAGAATATCACTAAAGTATGCCACATCAATCATGTGCATTGCGGTTTACTTAGTGGACTTTTAGCTCATTATATTATTTAACATTTTTTTTCAGGTAGTCAATAGTAGCATAGTGAATAGTAATGATGAGGCGACTCGGTGACATAGTAGTCTAGATTTTTAATTGAATGAACATTTTCCAGTCTTTATTTTCTATTAATGACATTTTTTTTAAAAAAATCTCCATTTTCTTTATATTTTAAGGAATTCAATGATAACATCTCCTAATCTAATAACCTTAGACTAAGAGGTTGTTACATATAATTTCTTTTCAACTACCGAGTTTGGTGGCGTAGTAGTAAGTGAGGTTCTGCCTAGTGGCTATGGTTCGAGCATGATTGCTGGAAGAACCCTTAGTGAACATTCTCGTAAATTGGGTCGGAAACTCCTATGGCCGCACTCGAATAGAGTTGCTACATTGGTCACCTCTTTCCCTTTTTTTTTTTCCCACTTGGTTCAAGGAGTGGAGAATTCAAACCCTAGACTACAATTGAGGCATAGTGTGGTTGCAATTCATGCTACACCTCCGACCACCTATTAAGTCCAATAATTGTTATTTTATTTTTTCATATTGGAAATCAACGAAATAATTAGTGCGTTAACCAAACTGAAAAAACCACTGTGGCCACAAGACTTGTATATCTATTTTTTCTTTTTAGAAAAATCAATTTTATTTTATAGATGCCAGTGAGTATGTAAGAACAAAGTTTATTGTCTACCTTCAAATCATGACAAATAACATCCGAAAAACTAGACAAAATAATTATAATTATCAAATATAATTAATCCTAATTCGACACTAAAAAAAGAAAGTCACATAGTTGCATTTTTTTTTAAAAAAAAAGAAGTATTGTTTTTTGGAAAATTTTGTTATCATTTTAGGTTTGAATTAATCATTAGATGAAGTTTTTTTATGGTACTTAATACATTTTTAATTTTTATTATAAACTAATCTAAATTAAGATTTAAGATTCGAACTTGGACTCCTAAGAAAATGACTTGTTAATCTATGTTTCTTGTTAATGTTTTTATATGGTAAACGACATATGAGGTCCACTATTTTTTTTTTTCAGTTATGAAAACGACATGTCTTTTAAAGGCTAAGAAGATTAATTGCTGTAAAAGAACAGAAACGACAAATAGACAAAAGCGACGCCAGAACGGGCGAACTGTAAGAAAATGCTTTCATTGAGAGTCGAACTCAAGACCTCCCGCTTACTAAACGGGTGCTCTAACCAACTGAGCTATGAAAGCCTTACGTCCGCGTCGCTTACATTTTTTGTTTATTTTATAAATAAAAACGTATTTTTATCCCTTATTTTATTTCCTCTTCAAATAAAATTCGAGATGGTTTATAATTACTTTAAGTGGTGATCAATTTTCTTCACTATTAAAGATAAGATTCATGACCGGTCACAACATTCTGCATATAGTACAAAGGAGAATGACAGTTGTATATTTTCCACTCATTGCTATGTTTATTGACAAAATTAACAAAATATCACTATAATTTGGTGAATTATAAGATGAAACTCATCCAAATAGTTTAACTTTGTCCGTCACCCCATTTGGAACACGTAATTTACTTTTTTTTTTTTTTTGATTTACTCGTTTCTAAAAAAACTAACACTCGAACCCTCGCTTTGAACGCGTTTTATTTATATCCGAAGGTGAACATGTGCAAAAGAAAATATATTAGACATTTCATTTCTTTATTTTGTAACATATAAATCATATTTCAAATTTTCTCTTGTTTGTTTTTCATTACGAATTACTAGTTAATAAATCGGCTTATGATCACAACAATATTATTCTTCTTTAGATTACACTCGTGAACAAAAGTATTCTACAGACATTAATTTCAACGCCATTTTCTTCAAGCGAAGCGTTCTATGCAATGGTTATAATATCGTCATGTGTGTAACATAATCCAAAGCCATCATCCGGGAAAAAAAAAAATAAAAAAATGAACAAAATACCGTACTTCGCCAATTTGGAAGGACAATAAATGCAGATAATGATGGGAGCTCAAGCTCTTGAACATGTTATCACAATGCTTTTGTATGAGTACTACCTGGCAGTGGCTAGTGCTTTTGATACAAGAAGTTTGCTTGGTGGTTTCTCTCTCGATGTATATAAGAAATATATACATAATTAACTGTGACACACTGTATAGCTGTAACAAACAACGCAATCAAGGAAGATAACGATGCATTATGAAAAATCATTCTCCTTCCAATATGTATCAAATATATTATTAAATAAATTTGCACAATTATTGATCCAATCTACCTTGGCCCAAGTCTCCAACATCGACTTGGTTCTAGATAAAGACACATGTACTTTGCTAGAAAACTAATAATTGAATTTGTATCAAATTATATTATATATATATATATATATATATATATATATGAATATCTGTTTTGTATTTTATCGGAGTGATACAGTTTAAGATGTGTCGTAATCTTAATGAATTAATGCCATTATGATTATTTTTTTTTACTGAAAGAATTTGGTATTTATTCACTCAATCTTACTGACTAATTAATTTACGGTTTTTGTAACCCCAAGTTTTATTTATTTTTTTAATTTTTGTTTTCCTAAAAGTGATTTCGTTGTCAGCTTCATTAAAAAAATTCACAGATTTGAATTGTTCAACAAAAACAACTAAGGTGAACAATTTGATTTTTGAATGCGTTGACTGAAAAGGGTGGTCCATCAAAAAGCACCCGAAAGAGAAATTCAATGTCTAACGTTTATTATCTGACGAGACTTTCTTTACGAATTATACGTTAAATAGTTTGTATAAATTACAGTAATATTCAATGGTATAATACTACATACTTTACCCTCCTCGTGGCCAATGCTCAATGTATAATTTAAGATGTTTCAAGACCATAAATGGGCTTGTTCGTGTTGTTTAAAGCACCCATTCATTTTTATTTCTCTTTGCAATTTGAGGCCTGAAAAGACTAGCATGTCATGTCTAATTGTATTTATTGAATATATATATATATATATATATATATATCTATGTGGTTGCAACTACGAATACGGTAGCGTTTTGTACAAATATCTAGAGCGAAACGACAGCGTTTGAGGTTACGTAAGGCAAACATCACTTTCATCTTTTTCGTCCCTGTATTCTCAAATTGCTAAGAAGGCCACCCTTAGTAAAAGGTCTCTCTCTCCCCACGTCCCTTCCTTCCTCTTACTCTTTCCCTTCTCTTTCTTCTTTCTCTCTCTCTCTCTCTCTGGTTCGTTGACCCAGAACTTTCTATCCGGCGAGCCCAGAATCATGATTCGCACGTTCTAGATCTGTTAATCGCAGGACCCAAGTTCATAAATCCAAGGTCGAATCTCTCAAACCCACTTGTACTTTGTTCTTCAATCACTTGGTCTTTCTAGGGTTCAGTTCTGACTAGGGACTTAGTCTAATACTCCGATTCGTGTTTGGCTAATGGTTTGTTTTCTTTGATTTTGTTTCAGATCTAGTGGGATCTCGACAACAACGTTGTTTTCGACTCAATCTGCGACTACCCAGTTCAGGTTTTGAGGTTTTAAAGGCTTGTAAACTGTTTTTTTCTATCTGGGTTTTGTTCTATTGGCTCTGTTATAGGTTTGGAGAGAAAAAAAAGGTTGTCGCTTTTGAGTTCATTTCGGTTTTTATAGAGGTTCTGAGCGATTAGGGTTTGTTTACAGATCTGGGTTTGATAGTATTGATCGTTTTGTTGCTTGAACTGATAAATTGGAAATGTCGATTTTATCGAAAGGCGATTCGATTCAAATCCGAGAAGTGTGGAATGATAATCTTGAAGAAGAGTTTGCATTAATTCGTGAGATTGTGGATCAGTACAACTATATTGCTATGGATACCGAGTTCCCTGGTGTGGTACTTCGCCCTGTGGGGAACTTCAAGAACATTAATGACTATAATTACCAGACTCTGAAAGACAATGTTGATATGTTGAAACTGATTCAACTGGGTCTCACTTTCTCTGACGAGAATGGGAACCTTCCCACTTGCGGAACGGATACGTTCTGCATTTGGCAATTCAATTTCCGAGAGTTCAACGTTAGCGAAGACATCTTTGCTAGCGATTCGATTGAGATGTTGCGTCAGTGTGGGATTGATTTCAAGAAGAACAATGAGCAGGGCATTGACGTGAATCGTTTTGGTGAGCTTTTAATGTCATCCGGGATTGTGTTGAATGATGGTGTGCATTGGGTAACATTCCATAGTGGGTATGATTTCGGGTACTTGCTCAAGCTATTGACCTGCCGGAGCTTACCAGACACGCAAGCGGGTTTCTTTGATTTGATCAGTATGTACTTTCCAATAGTGTATGACATCAAGCATTTGATGAAGTTTTGCAACAGCCTCCATGGTGGGCTAAACAAGCTTGCAGAATTGTTGGAAGTGGAACGAGTTGGCGTGTGCCATCAAGCCGGTTCTGATAGTTTGCTCACATCGTCCACCTTCAGGAAATTGAGGGATACCTTTTTCAGTGGTTCCGCTGAGAAATATGCAGGTGTCCTGTATGGCCTCGGTGTTGAGAATGGACAGAGTACTAATTGAAAGATAATAATTCGCTTAAAAGATTGATGAATATTTGTAGACTATTCGAGTGTGAGACATGTAGTTCTCTTTGTACACTTTGGCAAAAGAAATCGTTGTGTTAGTTTTAACCTTTCTTCTTTCGTCGTTTGTAACTGAAACCTTAACTGGTTCTCTAGCTTTGAGTTTCTTGTAAATTATTTAGTGGTTCAATAAAAAGTTTATGATGTTTCCTATCATTAAGCATCATTCCCTAATTTTACTTCGTTTTCGGTGCTCTTCCTGTTTGGCTGTTTAGCTCACTTACGGGAAGAATATCAACACACAGCACCATAGAAATTTATTGGTTCCTTTTGTTGAGTTTAATAGCAAGTTTCTGGCTGTTTTGTAGTTCAGGTTGTGCAGCCGGAGATGTAGACCACAAAACATCCAGTATCCTGTAATTGGTAAGATATCTGATCTCAATGGAACAGTAACTTTATAGATAGCTTACTCATCTATATGTTTTGACTCTCATTAGCGTGAAAACTATACTTGTTTCAGTATTGGCTTTTGCTCTCTGAGGCTGTTCCTTTTTGTAACAACAGACACGTTAATTAGATTCTAAAGTGGTGTGAAGTTTTGCTGTCGGCAACTCGGCATTTTCCTTGTGGAAAACAACTAAATAATTGGAGCACTTTGTCTTCTGTTGTTCTATATGTATGTGTATGCACATTGGTGATGGTGTAAGAGCACTTTCTTGGACCACTCTTTTTGAATTTAGGGAAACAGCCTTGGAAATTTCTGTCTGTGAAGATGATAGGTAATTAAAAGAGAATTTAATATGATCTGCATAAATCTTGTCTCTACACAACATACATGAACTTTAAGGGGACCGTTTTCTTTTTCTTTAGGCCATATTACTATTACAATTGTGTTAGGTGTATTGTTTGTATTGAAAGAATAAAGTATAATGTTTGATTTTGCACACATTATAAGAAATGGATTAATTATATTAAGTTTGATTCATAGTGAGTAGAGAGAAAATAAAACGATGAGAGAATAACACAGTACAATTTGATACAATAATGTACTCCTTTTTGGTGTATAAGGTAATGCACAGTATATCATATTATTTTGTAAGTGTATTAAGTTATACAATATAAAATCACCACTAAACACGAAGTATTTGTATTAGAATATTACAATAAATGTGGTGTACCAAACATACTCTCGATGTACGCAGCAACATTATATGCATCATTTCTTTGCATTCTGACATTACTTCGTAACTTGTTGATGCATGATATGTTGCTTTACTATGTGATTTAGTTAGTATCCTGGATCCAAGATGCAAGGCTTGAGATGATGGACTCGTCTCTCCAATTCTTTTGTTGGCCATGTAACTTGTAAGTAACACCAGTAAATAATTGTTTTAGCTTCTTTCTGTCGTAACGCAAAAAAAAAAATAAAAAAAAAAATAAAAGTTCATTGTGTATATAGCTCTACTTTCTTTTAGTCTCAGCTAATAATAGCCCAAAATAAACTTCTTTTTGTATAGGAACATTACTCTTTGTCATGGAGCACCTTATATTTACCGTCTCTTCTCAGATGGAGGGTTGCGATGCAATACTCGGCGACAGTTCATTATTATTATTTTTTTAAAAAGGGAAAAATATAAGGTTAACAGAAGAGAATGATAAAAATCAGTAGTACAGGTACACGCAAACGGGATCAAACTTGGCCCAGACATGATCGAGAATTTTCATCATTCCACGTTGTGCGGCGCATTGTTGCGTTAAGGAAAAAAAATTTTAATAAAGGAAGACCAAAACCGAGACTTAAACCAGTCAATGACAAATGAGAGCCATTTTAACCTTTAAAATGCTAGAAAGAGCAAGGAGATTTCCGTAACTCCATTCTATTTAGTTGGTTTTATTCATAGATTTCTTCTATACAAAGATGATTTGTTGGTAAACGTAAAAGATCTTTGACCTGCTATAATAATTGTTTATTTTCTCATAGATAAACAGTCATTATAAATGAACCTATGGAGTAGTGGAGTGGTTTATGGCGAGTTCTCACTTGTCAATTTTATATCTAACGAAAACTCCGCAAGTCAGACAACTTATTGCGTGGTTGCGAAGTGTGAACCTTTGAGTCAGATTATTTCCACTCTATCAAGAGAAACGTACGAGAGTATTCTTGTGTTGCTAGTTTTGACCGGCTTATTTAAAGGAGTAATGTGGCTTCTTGGTGGTATATGAATTTTTTAACGAGTTAATGTTGCTTCTTGCATGGTATATGACTTTTTTTATATGGTAAATTACCTAAATATAACCAATGTGGTGAAAGGAGAGTCGAATTTTAGATGTTTAAGATGTGGACATACCATCTTGCTATATCACTTAGGCGGCTATGTTCGATAGGAGGGGAATGAAAATAAGGAAACGTACATTGTTTAGGGAATGGAGATGTGAGATGAAAGAGGAATGATGGCACTCATATTTTGTTATGTTTGATACGAAGAGAATAAGAAAAACTAAAATCTTCTCCATCTTTGATATGATACGAAGAGAATGAGAAAAATACTAAAGTCTTCTTTTTTGTTTGGTAAGAGGAAGAAATGAAAATAAAAGTTAATGTTTTGGTTGTATGTTAATTATAGATTGTGATGTTTTCTTATAAAATCTCTCCAATTTAAGGGTGATTGAAAGTTCTAAAATTACGAAATTGATCAAACAACCATTTTATCCTAAATTTTAATCCTTCATTTTATCGTTCTCCTACCAAACACATCTCTTTGGTTAAGGAATACTACATACTAACTATTCAGCCGGTGGCTTTCGGCTTGGGAGACATAATGGGGGGAAATAAAAAATATGGAGGAACTTGCAAGTTATTTATTGTTTTCTGTTTGCACGAATCCATTATTAAGGGAACTATGTGAACCTTATGTGGTAGTTCATAGTGACAACTCATTTAGTTGTTATAAAACCAAAAATTAAAAATGTCTCGTCTTTTGTAGAGCTACTTTGAGTAGTGTTGTCTTCACGTATTTGTTAATTGAGGACTATTATTTGTTAATAAATTATACATTTGTTTAATGCGACATGCACCGGTAGTATTTTATTTTTATTTTTAAGAATAAATAGTTCTTTTTTAAGAATGAAATGTACCATTATCATTCAATATTTTAGGCACAGAGGATTCTCATTCATATACTAGGACGTGTCAGTACTTAGACACATAAAAAAACGTAACCCCCATTTCCCCCAACTCCACCTAGACAATACCACTACGTGCTAACAATGCCACCGTCCAATGCTTAACGCGCTCATCATCATCATCTTTTCCCTCTAAACCGGCAAACCCCAAGCCGAGATTCATTCCCTATTAACGCGCCGAAACCCACCCACGCTCTCCACGCGCCTCCATTGGTGGTGGTCTCCGCCGTCTTCTCCGATACTGACACCCGCCCACCAGGTACTTTCCATCATCATCATCATTATTGATTCTTTTGTCTCTGTCTGAAACTGTGTATTAGAAAACCAGTAATCGGAGCCATTGACGATCCGGATCGGATCTGGATCTCTGCTCCTCATGCCTCGCGGGCTCATTTTATTTGGGGTTTTATTGGGAATCATCCTCCTCTGCCATGCGGATCCGGGTCCGAATTGCCCCAAAACCAGCCCCATCGTGGGCTTTGAGTCCGAATTCAAAATGGTTCAACACCAACTTAGAGGTTCCTTCAAGGTGATTGACGATTGTTCGTTTAGGGTTTCCAATTTCGACATGCTTTCGGGGTCGGAGGTGTACTGGTGGGGTGCGACTGGTCCCGATTTCGAAAACCTAACCGCTGGGTTTGTAGTCTCCGATCGAAGGTTGAATGAGACGTACAAGAACTCGACCTTTGTTGTGCATTTGGGGAAGAATGTCACCTGGAATGGGATCCAAGTCCTTGCTGTGTGGGACCGTCCCACGGCATCGAATTTCGGGCACGTCGTGCTGAAAAATGTGAGTGATGGGTCGACGACCGGACCCCCCGGCGGTTCTGGGGCGGGGTCGGTTCGGGGCCAGGTGGAGCCGACCATGCTTGAGAACTGTAAAGTTTTGTCTGAGAACTACAGGGTTAGGTGGACACTGAACGCTGATGAGAATGTGATTGATATTGGGTTGGAGGCGGCCACGGCGACCATGAATTACATGGCGTTCGGGTGGGCAAACCCGAAATCGACTTCTGATCTCATGCTCGGAGGGGATGTGGCCGTGACGGGTTTCATGGAGGACGGGTTGCCGTTTGTGGATGACTTTTACATCTCTGAGTATAGTGATTGTTTGGTAAACAAAGATGGTTCTGCTCATGGGGTTTGTCCCGATTCGATGTATGAAGGATCGGACTCTACTGCTTTGGTGAATAATACAAAGCTGGTTTATGGGCATAGGAGGGACGGGGTTTCGTTTATTCGGTATCAGAAACCTTTGAAATCGGTGGATGAGAAGTATGATTTACCGGTGAACCATACAGAGGATATGGTGGTCATTTGGGCTATGGGGAGGATAAGGCCGCCGGATTCTATCCGGCCTTACTATCTTCCTCAGAATCACGGGGGACCTCGACGTGTTACTTTTGGGCATTTGGTATTGAATATCTCAGAGCATATGAATGATTGTTTGGGTCCTTTGGATGCTGAAGACAAGGAGGATCAAGATCTCATTAATGCAGATGGAAATGTTCCTCTTGTTGTCACAACTGGTCCAGCATTGCGTTACCCGAATCCTCCAAACCCTTCAAAGGTTTTATACATTAATAAGAAGGAGGCTCCAGTACTGAAGGTTGAAAGAGGGGTGGCTGTGAAGTTTTCAATACAAGCTGGCCACGATGTGGCGCTTTATATTACTTCGGATCCAATTGGTGGAAATGCAACATTGAGGAATATGACCGAGACTGTTTATGCTGGAGGGCCACAAGCTGAAGGAGTTCAAGCCAGTCCAATGGAATTAGTCTGGTTACCTGACAGGAATGCTCCAAACCTAGTTTACTATCACTCATTGTATCAGCAGAAAATGGGCTGGATAGTTCAGGTAGTTGATGGTGGTCTGCCAGATATGTATAATAACAGTGTTTTTTTGGATGATCAGCAAGTTACCTTCTTTTGGACACTATCCGAAGATTCAATATCTATCGCTGCTCGAGCTGAGAAAAAGAGTGGTTATCTGGCCATAGGATTTGGTAGTGGAATGGCAAACAGCTATGCTTATGTGGGTTGGATTGATAGTATTGGCAGGGGGCGGGTGAACACTTACTGGATTGATGGAACTGATGCCTCGCGTGTGCATCCAACGAATGAAAGTTTGACTTATGTGAGGTGCAAGTCAGAAAATGGCATCATTACTTTGGAGTTCACACGGCCTTTGAAACTATCATGTGGTCGGAGTAATGATCCGATCTGTAAAAACATCATTGATCCGACTACTCCTCTAAAAGTTATTTGGGCTATGGGTACTGGTTGGACAGATGGGTCTTTGACCGAGAGGAATATGCATTCTGTTATGAGCAGTAGACCTGTAAGAGTGTTGCTCATGCGTGGTTCTGCTGAAGCAGAGCAGGACTTACGACCGGTATTAGCTGTACATGGATTCATGATGTTTCTCGCTTGGGGTATATTGCTTCCTGGTGGAATTGTGGCTGCTAGGTACTTAAAGCATGTAAAGGGTGATGGTTGGTACCAGATTCATGTTTACTTGCAGTACTCAGGTTTGGCAATTGTCCTGCTTGCCCTTCTCTTTGCTGTGGCTGAGCTTCGAGGTTTCCATGCTGGGTCATTGCATGTGAAGTTTGGAATTGTTGCAATATTTATGGCTTGTGTGCAGCCGGTGAATGCATCGTTAAGGCCTAAAAAACCAGCTAATGGTGAAACGGTATCCTCAAAAAGGCGTCTTTGGGAGTACTTGCATGTCATTGTGGGAAGATCTGCTCTTGTTGCAGGTATTACTGCACTTTTCACTGGAATGAAGCATTTAGGTGATAGATATGATGGTGAGAATGTCCGTGGACTTAACATGGCCTTAATAGCTTGGTTCTTGGTTGGAGCATTGATAGTCGTGTGTCTGGAGTACCGTGAAATAAAAAAAAGGAGGAAGAAAATTTCTGGAAGAGGCAGCTGGGTGCTTGGTAACGTTGATGAAGATGATTCTGTTGATCTGTTGAGCACGAATGGGACACTTGCAGAGAAAGAGTCACAAACTTCAGGAAGAATGGAAGTTCAGCTAGAACCTTTGAACAAATAGATATATCGTTGATAAACACTGTCTTCTTCAATTTTGGAAGTTTTGCCCATATTGATATGGAAAACAGACCTGTCTACATGCTTGGAACTTGAAAGACTTTCTTTTTTCATGGTCTGAGGGGGGTTTTGGCGGTGATCATCATATTCGACTCCAAGTAGTCATCTTGAAGAGTATTCACCCCCCGGTTTATAGAGATATAGTTTGTATACTTGACACATTTAAATCATTTTCTCCATTTCATTTTATCGAAAGCAAGCAGAGTCCGCTGCCATACGCATTAGCTTAGCTACTCATACTTGATTTTTTTATACTACTTTTCATGTTATTGACAATGAGCTGCTGCGTGTAATGTGGAAGTTCTTTCTTTTCTTTCTTTCTTGTACTTTTTTCTCTGTAAATTATAGCTATTCAGGGATACCTAACATTTTGTACTTACTGTAATTTCAATCTATGGCACTGAAATTTTCTTCTTGGTTGAGTATCTATTATGTGGTTCGGTTGTTTACTTATGAGGCTACATTGTTATAGAAAGTTCCTGCTATCACCAAGCAAAAATGCATTTTTGTATTAGGATAGTCCAGCTTTTGGTGAACTGAAGGGGGAGTTTTATATATTGAGGTTGATATGAATTTTAGGTTCACATGCGATTTTAGTTTCAATTAGGGCTGGATCGGTCGCATTTGATTTCCTTCTTGTTTCTTAAAAACTGCTATTCTCAAACTCTCCTTTCTCTTGGCCTTCCTCAAGTTTCCTTCGCCTACTGCTAGGAAGTAGGAATTCATTAAATTTCCTAATTAATATGCATGTACTTGTCTAAATTGTCACTGACTTCCAATTTTTCTGTGGCTTTTAACATACTAACTAGATTATCAAGTAAAAGTTAGTGCAGAAATGAAGCTATTATTGATTTCTGAGCAAATTATAAAATAAAGAAAAAAAACTATTTCTAAGCAACAAGGCGGGAAAATGTCTCTCTTATGTCATTTGCTAATGCCCAAAGCCATAGCTCCATTACTATATATGATTGCCCATAAACTTTTTTTTCATCGAGTCATTGTCAAGAAAGTCTTCAGTACATTACGTCTTGGCAATGTTCCAGTTAATTAAGAAAAGAACTAACCCAATGCTCATAGCTTCTAAGCGTGGGAGTTGCAGATTAATTGAAGAGGGTAAATGCTTCAGGTGGGTCCAGAGGTAATGCTTTAGACATGTTACAACTTAAAAAAAAAAAAGGAAAAAAAAACAAAAAGAAAGAAAAGATAACAAGAAGTCGAGGTTCTGATGAGGGAGAGAAACAGCGGCAATTTTACGACGATAACAGGAAATTAGGAGGGATTTAATAGAAACATTTATATGGTTCACAATAATTTAAGCTGAGCACTATCCTTTTAAAGTGAGCTACTATACTAAGTTGGTCGCTCAGTATAAAACCAGGAAAGTCATTTTGGGTTGCAAATACGGAGGACAACTAAGCACTACACAAAGTAGGCCTTTTATAGCACATTAGGCGTAGCATTCTTGGAAATAATAGCATTCTTAAATCATAGCATTTTTTTAGGAAAAAAAATGTTACATTAGAAGTTAAAATATAGCATTTAAAAAAATTAAAATGTCACCGTTGATAATTATATTTTGTTGTATCATAATATATGAGCACCACGTGTGTACTACCCATCTAGGAGAACCAACAGATTTAACTATTATATTGTCATGACTCATGAGCAATGTCATCGCCTCATATAACTAGTGAAATCCTCAGAAATGTATAAAGCCATAAACTAAATCGACTGCTAATGCTATTTAATACACCGATAAAAATACTTGAGCCTGAGCTGAAGTTGAGGCTGAATAAGCTCAAAGGTGAGTACTTGTCAGCTCATACCTCAAACTAGCACCTCATGGCAGGTATTTGTGCTTAACTCCAAACATCTACATGTGAGATTAATAATTAATTTCACTCTACAAAGTAACTAAATAAAATTATAAAATGCCTTGGCACATGTTATACTAAAACTAATCACTCAACTATTGAGCTGATAACACATATACATGTGACTGGGATATTCTCCAAAATCTACGAGGTGACTTCTTAGCACAAGTAAGAGAGAGGGATTGTATTTGGAATGAGTAATGCTATTCTCTCGTAGATAATTTTTAATTGTAATTGAATAATGATAAATTAACACGTTATATGTTGTCTAAAACTATAAAATATTCTGTAGCTTTATTCATCCTCTCTAGCTACGCCATTCCGCGAAAATAGTATAGCATTTTCTACTGCACCTAGAATTGCGTCCCATACTCTTCTCGTTTTTCCAAGTGCTAAGAGCCTTCGAAATTCATCTTTTTCGACAAGAAGCAAATTTGACGAAAATTGACGTCAATATTATTTAATAATTTTTTTTTGAAAAAGTATTTAATCATTCTTGTTTATTATTATTAATCGAAATGTAGTAGTTTAGTCTGCTCAAACAAGTACTAACCTGGCACTTTCGTGGGTTGTTTACAATGTGGATTTGCATGTAAAGTATTCGATGAATGTCCTAAAAGAGAAAAAAAGAAGTGAAAGATATGCTTTGTTAAATATTATCAAATAATTAATTAATCGATTAAATTAATAATTAATTAATTATGTTGTAACATGCAGTTAGAATGTGTTGCAACAACGAGTGTATATGTTGCAACATAGAACATAAAAAATAAAGAGACGCACACAAGACGTTTTTAACGTGGTTCGGATCTCTCGTACTCCACGGGGTCATACCTAGAGATTAAATAAATTAGTAAAGTATCAAGATTACAAGCACCAATTGACTAATGCAATAAAAGACTCTATTTTTTCAATTGCCGCAATGTGTTGTAACAACTTTACCAATCTTGTTTAGCGAGCTCATCTCGTCTTGTTGATCCTTTGCACGTGAACTCTTTTCACTGGTTCGGATTTGTCTCCTCCTGAAGATGAATGTTCTTCCTCGTGAATAACCAAGGCACTCAGATAAGAAACCTAGAAAACTCATTAGAGTTTCATAATGACAATAGAACAAACTTTATATCTTACATAAAAGGTCTTTAAAAGAGTATTTTCTCTCAAGTGAAGTGTATACAAATCTCTTGGACTTGGTGAACTTTTATAGATGAATTTTTAGCTCCAATTTCGTGCTCTCTTAGTCTGAATAGGCTGAAAATAAGAATGGAATGATTTGCTACAAAATTTGCTGTCATTCTTTATTTGGACAGTCAAAAATCTATTGCAACCGTTTTCATGAACTATCCCTGAAAAGTGTCCAGGTGTATTGAGAGAAGTTCTCCATGATTTTGGTTTTGAAATCACTCTTTTCTACTTGTAAAAACTTTTCTTAAAGACAAGGATTGATTTCACTATTAATTAAAGTCAACCAAAATCAAATAAGAAAACTTTCTATAAACAGCGAAATCTGTTATAATAGATTTTATCAGAAAATCCTGACAACTCTTAAAATTAATTAGATTAATTTAATGAAAACGTAATTAGCGTCATAATAAACGAAATATCACCATGATTTTGCTAATACACTTGTCAATAATAATTATCCAAGATTTGAGGTAATAAAGAGCAAAAATCAACCTAAACATGGAAACTTAATCAAGGAAAAAATGAGATAAAATCATCTCAATCAATTAGATCCAGTTTAGTCACAAAAATCTATCAGCAATAATGTCTATTAACTTTCTAGAAATATTTAATAAAGAAAATTAGACCAAAAGATGCAAGAATAAAAAATTTCTAAAATTAGATTTTTGCATGTACAAATCTATTGTGAGCGATCTTGTAAATATGTTACAACACGTATTTTACAACATCAGTAAATTTGTTTTAACAACTTGAGTTTATAATTTTTGCCAATTATTTGCCAATACTGGCCAACACCTTAGACCTAACAAGAAGATAAGAAATTACGGCTCACATTCTCAGTTTTCAAGATTCACGTCTTTGGTTATCGCATAAGCTTAAAGAGTGTCAAGTCACTCAAAACCAGAGTCCCGGCAGTTTTGTAGGATCCTTTACTAATTATCGTGCTTCATCTGCATACACTGCTAATTTATTTTCTTTCTTTTCTGATAATTTCAAAGTGGAGACAGTAACAAACATAGTCTATTCGATGAGACATGGGCCCAGAAAAATATACATAAATATTTACATCATTCTTCTTCTTAACTCAGACTCAGAGAGCATTAGTCACTTAAAACATCTTTCAGCATAAAGTAGCTGTTAGCAATCTCATAACATGAAATCGAAATACTAGCCGAAGACACTAAAAATAGGAAGCTATTCTATCTGCTATATGCTGGATTAAATACGTAAGAATAACATATTCTTGAGATCAAAGTAGTGTTGGAGCGGTTTTTACACCAGTCGTCCACGTGTCATGAACTGCTGATGCTGGATTCTCCAACTGTTCACGTGCCCTTGCTACTTCACAAATCCCTGAACTCCAAGCAGGATCGGAGAGGCGGGGGTGGCTACCTGCAAAGACTCTCCGATGCTTAAGTCAGTGGTTTTTCTTTGCGTTGTTTTTTGGTAGCAAGGAAAAGGG